>BQNB010065407.1:0-34952 GCA_026074375.1 Tanacetum coccineum | reverse complement strand
AAAAAGAATTGACTCGTATTCCGATATGAGTTAAATTGCATGATGTTCCTATTCAAGTTTTTGAAGAGGATGGTATTAGCTTAATTGCTACGTTTATTGGCAAACCTGTTATAGTTGATTCATACACAAGTTACATGTGTAATGATTCGTTAGGTAGGATTAGCTTTGCTAGGTGCTTAATTGAGGTAAATTCAGAGGCTGATCTCGTGCATGCTGTTACTATTGGCATTCCTTCACTTACTGAGGATGATTTCACTAAAGAAACCATTCGTGTTGAGTATGAATGGAGGCCGCCCATGTGTGATTTATGTAAGATATTTGATCATGTTCATGACCATTGCCCTAAAAAGGTGGCGAGTCCTCTTATTGTTACTACTCCTAATGTTGTTACTCCTATTATTGAAAAGACTAATGATAATTTTCAAACGGTAGGTAAAAAGAAAAAAAGGAAAGATAAATCAAAGTCTAAACAACCTCTTAGATATTGAATTGAAAAAAAGAAGAAAAAAGGGCTGGTCAACCGGGTCGACTAAAACCCGCCCGTCAGAAACCACTCACCACCCCCAAATAAAACAAACCCTAAAAAACCAAATCACATCTTGAATTCAACAATGGCATGAACCGCCAAATCAATCAGTCATCAAAACCCTCCGGCAATACATAAAAAAGCCCAGAATACAAATCAGCAGATCCTGATAATGTGTTCGAAGGACTGTTTTGAAGAAGGAGGATGTTGTGAAACAGGTTAAGGAGTGTCGGTTTGATGTCGAGGACTTTCCGCGTGTTTATTTGACCAAGGCGGTTGAGGAAGATTATAATGCTTGTGATAAGGTTAATTATTTTTATTCAGTTATTTGTTTTCATGTTACGCGTGCTAGTTCTCAACTTTTTATTTTTGCTTTCACTTTTCGACCTTGGATTGCTGACTGACCAAGAAGCCTTGTGTGAGGCAGATTAATGGATCTGTAGTTGCTTTAACAGCTTGCCCATGAAAAATTGCCCTGATACACCATTTATTTTGTCATTCTTGTTGTTAATACTTGGGGTCGAAAGTAAAAAAATTCCATTTGTAACTTACTTTCTACATTTAATACTATTTACTTGAGTACTCGTTAACATCAGTGGTGGATCCATGATTTTTATACATGTGTGCCAAACAAAATTTATCCCCAACTTTCGGCTAATTTTAGTTTGGGGTTCATCAATCTAAGTTTTGTTGCTCTGTTTGTGAAGATAATATTGACGGCCGTCATTTTATGAGAGTAATTGGGCATAGACGTAATGTTGGTGGCAATGGATGGTGGTGGGTGGGGTATGGTGGCGGTGGTGGTGACGTTGGACAGTGGGAGGAGATGGGAGGCGGGGCAATTCTGTATTTTTAGTTATGGTTAAGATCCTAATGATTTTGAGGTAATTAGTAATATATAAAAGTAAAAAACAGTAAATATTACCTTCTACCTCATATATTTAAGCTTAGACTCGGAATGACTTATATTGATTAGCTTTTTCTAGAGAAGTATCATTATTAAGCTCGTAACTTTTTCCCTCGTGTACATTTCTTGTCTTCAACTCATGCCTCACATAACCAACATCAAGGATTATAATAACAATTTGAAGCTTATATAATAGTGGAACTTGGTTAGTAATAGAAACACAGGATCAAAAAATTCTGTTTACGTATTGCTGTGAAGAATAGATAGTAGTGAGATGTGCGGTGGGGAATGAGTTGGCTCTTGTAATAAAAAAACATTTTTCACGTGATTATATGTATCAAAGTATCAATTAAAATTGCCATTAGAATAAGCTTAAAAGCTGAATGGAGAATGTAGTAAATTAATTGTAGCTGTCTTGTCATGTGTGATAAAAATATAACATGCTAAAATATTTGTGGTATATGATTTTTTGAAAAATGAGAAGGTTGCTATAAATGTAGATTGCACAGAAAGTGAATACGGAGTGTCAGAAGTGACGGAGACGTGGTCTTGATCAAATTGTGTCGCCATTTTATTGTTGTTGGTTGTGCGAGATGTGATGTCACATGTAATTCTTGGTTTTGTTCATGGTATGGATTCTGGAGTCTGGTCAGTTACATATATTTATGAACCTACTGATAAGATGCCTGGGAAAATTCTTATACTAAGTTTATTTTCATTATATGACTGTAGTTTAGCGTCATTATCTAAAAGTAGAAGTTTAGGGAGTTAAGGGCTAATTTTTTTTAATTTTTCAGCCAGAGTGACACACCATTTTTAGTCATGAGTTGTAACCTTTTGATGCAAGTATTGTGAACTGAAAAGTGCATTTTTCTATATGACCACTTTTTCCCTAACTCTTTTCTTGCACTTATGTTAAGAGACTAATAGGACCTGGACAAAGTTATAACAATAATGGACCATAAGTGGAACGAACTGATTAAAAGAATCAGTGAACGAACAAGTACACAACCTATGTTCCTGTGATTGACTATTTCTTCATGACGTTGGCTTCTTCCTCATCTAATAGAACGACCTGTAAGGCACAATTTGCTTCGATTATGTCACCATCGTCGCAAAGCGATGCTACCTTTCCACAAACCAGTATCCATAATTCTTCTGATTCTTCCATTTTTTTGGTGGTCCTGATATTGCTCAGATACGTGTTTGAGTGGACCTTGACAAATTTATACCGGTAATGAATCGTTACAAACTAATAGAAAGAGTATTCAACCAATTGGTAGCCTATCTTAGAGAGATAAGACAATTCTCCGCGACACAGTCTAATTTCGAGAGGCCGACCAACTCTCTGGGTGACCCTTAATTTTAATACCGAATCACTTTCGTTAATCGAGCATAACAATCTCTTATCTCTAAATCACATAAAATTGTTCTGTCTAAATAATGGCCCTATCAAATTAAAAGCACTATTATCAATCTTTATCTAAATTATATACCTATCAATAAGAATTTTTTTTTTGGTGTGTCTCTTTGTCGCTTGGTTTTATTTGCTGCGTCTCTGTCTCTTCACCTCTGATCTGATCTCATTTCTTCTGTTTAATGATTCTTCAGTTGTCTAAGATTAACTGAATGCTCGAGTGGTGGTAATTTCGTTGTTGATTTAACTGATTTCCTATAATTCACTTCCATTTTCTTCGTTGATGTATTAGGTTAAATGATAACTGATTTTACTGGTTAATTGAAGGTTGACCTAACTGACACATTGGTGATTTCTTGTATATATTACTGTTCTTTTTTAATTTGTCGTTGATGTTAATGCAGATGTTACTAAAGTTCATAGCGTTAAACATATAGGCCTCTTTGTGCTTTTGAATGTCTCTGTCACTATATAATATATGCATGTGTGTTTTTATTAATGAGAATAGAATTAGCTTAGGTAAGAACTATAAGTATGGTTAACGCATATTAGCTGGTGAATGGTTGTAAATCTATAATGGAATTTGAACTGAAATGTCTTAATGTTTGACGAGTCATAGCGGAATTCACATATAAGTAACTCACTGAACTTAACTTCATAGAAACTATGCTACACCATAGTTTCATGTTTTTTACTCGTCATTGTACACTGTGTATGTGATGGGTGGAGGACATACTTGTCAAATTTACCTATTACGGAGTATCAATTATATTCTGTCATGTTGCATTAGCAGGTCATCTAGCAGGGCTCTGGAAGGACTTGTCTGCCATTAATAAATCAAATGTTGTTGTCTCTTATGGTCATCAGTTACGATGCCAAAGATCTCTTATTGGGTATTTAGTCTTGCAGCGGTTTGCCCATTTGCATTATTTCTGTATGCACTATTTGTATGTGAATTAATGTTTTCAGATGTTTAATGCCAGAACTTGGTGACTTGATACATCTTATTAAGACTTTGTTGAACGGATATCTATGGTCTGTTGATATGAAATAACAACCAAAATGACGAGACTTTGAAGGTTTAGGTTTCAACTTATGATGCTGTCAATGGAAAACAACCAAGCTGTTGATAGTTGCTTAACATCTGGCTTTTTACTAAGCCTTGTCGCTGATATTAAGTTCAATTAAATTGATCTGTTAATGATTTAAAAATGGCTAGTTAATAATAGATCCTAATCAAAGTGGAAAAGTTGTCTTTGATTGTGACATGGTCTAAGATGTCATATTTTCTCCTTTTTTTCTTCCGTTGGGATGGAATGGAACGTGACATGTTTTTGTATTCTAGAGTCGAAATTAGAGTTGTAAATCGTACTTCTGGAACTGGATAAAACTTCAAACTTTGGAAATAGGCCAAAATAAGTTTAGTACCTTGAATTTGGTTAAGTGGGAATTTTGGTACTCTGAACTTTTAGAGGTGCGGAATGGTACCTTGAACTTGGCTAAGTGGAATTTCGACTACCTACACCCTCTTAACCGTTAAGTCTGTTAAGACTTTAACGGACGTTGTCCTCGAAACTAAAATATTCATAGTATAACTATCAAATAATATTAGAAACAAGTCGAGTTAAGCCCGAACTTGCGAAAGCTCGAGCTCAGCTTGTGTACGGATCATAAGTTTCGAGCTCGTCTCGTAATGAGCAAAGCATATAAAATCTCGTAACAACCCAATCTTAGATGACCCAAGTTCAAGCCCGAGCTTGGTACTCTATAATAGGCTTGTGTTCTTAAACAAGCATGTCAAAATATAGAGTAAACTGCAAAAATCATCATTGTGGTTTATAACTTTTGACACTGATCATCCTTAGCCGATACTATTGACACTAATCATCCTTAAGTGATGAAACGTTCGCCAGAATACATCCTTCACCACTAACGTCGTTAGTTTTACTCATTAAATACACATCTCATGGGTGATTTTGTCATTTAAACCATTTGGATGATTTTCGCCAAATATATTTAAACTATATGAATGATTTTTGTAGTTTACTAAAATATCATTATTATTATTTTATTTATTTGTTTTTAATATTTTATTTCTTTTACATTTTATTTATTTTTATTTTTTATTTATTTATTTTTATATTTGTTACTTTTTATTTTTAAATTTTTTTATTTTATTATTATTATTATTTTCTCTACAAAATCCAACACAAATACCAAATTCTCGTTATTTCAATCAATAGAAGACTCAAAATCAAACACCTCCTCGCCCCATCATCATCTTCTTCGACCTCATTCTTCTATCAAGTATTAAACACTTCAACCATCTTAGCTAATTAAAACCACCCACCATCGTTGCCAGATATATTAAAGATAAAATAAATTAATTAAAAATAAATAGGGTAAATTACATTGTTGGTCCCTAAACTCCACCTCGTTTGCCCGTTTGGTCCCCAGATAACGAGGACTCTCATACGGGGTCCCAATTTGACATTGTAGTTACTCGTTTGGTCCCTGGAGCTCCGTTATGTGTAACGACGGTTATCTCTGTCGTTATACTTGCCACGTCTCCCTTTTGTTAAAGGGCATAATCGTCATTTCACAAAATATTTTAGGTTGCGTCAATGGTCCCTCACCCTTAGTTTACTACAGTAGCGTTTATTGTTCCAGTTTTTTGTCGTTTAGTGTTTGTGCCTTTGGTCCCTCACGTCTTTTTCCACCTCTCGTATATATTCTCGCCTATTCTTATTCCGTTTTCCACCCAACTTGTCATAAAACCGATTGCCACCCTATAAATAATTACTACTCTTTTTTCAGAAAAAAATAAACTGTGCAAAGGATGCAAAGGTTATTGAAATTGATGATCAATTGCTAGTCTTAATCAAGAGACAAGTGGAGACTGAGTTGATGCTTGAGGAGAAGTTTAGAGATCTAATGTGGGAGGTTTAACTTTGTTAAAAAAGTGAAGACGTGGTAAGAGGAGGTATGAGCGGTTAAGTTGTAAAGATTGGCGAAGAAATCAGTTACGTTTGTTCAAACGTGGACAAAAGCGTGAGTTGTATAAGATGACGCGTCTCCAGATGATGGTGAATGAATCCCATCTTAGTGTTCTTGAGAAACATACCTTTGTTAGTAAGATGAATTTAGGGAGACTAGATTAGGTTTTGGTTGGTATTTGGTTTCCGATGGTTTACTTGTATATTCGTTGTTTAAGTATGTGATTTAGTGATTATGGTTGTTACCATATTATAAGATTTTCAAATGATTTGTATTGTTTGTTATACTATAGATTAACCAAAACACCAAAGTAGTATTCTTTTTGAAACTACTAAGTTGATCAAATGGAAGGAAGGATAATCAAATATCCCTTGTTGGTTCCTAACCCATATTGACTTGTAAAAGTCTAACTTATCCAAACATCAACATACAAAAGTAGTCAATGCGATTACAACACAAAACTATGCAATGCTGTAAAAGTCATCATTTAATGATATTACTTTACAGTCAATAACATAAGAAAGAACAACAGAAAACACAATATAATTACAACATCATCCATTTAAAGTTTCTTCATGGCTTCAACAAATTCCTTTTTTTCAAAGGTACGCATCTGAGTTTCGTTGATGTGCAGCATTAATTGTTGGCGCATCTCCATCTCGCGATGTTCAACTTCCCTGTAAAAAGTAACAGCTTTCCATGCACGCATACCCTTTTTAACCTTTAACTCGTCAATAATTCCCCACTTTTTTTTCAAACTTTTGTCAACGTCTTTCACAATATCCAACAGTTTTCGTGCTATTTGATTGTCGTTCGCAACCTCCCTTTTCATTTGCACAACCCACATAAGAGCATAATTTTTGGATTTTGCGGCTTGTTCTAGTTCTTGTAGATGACCACTTGTTTGTGAACGTTCAAGATCAATTTTTGAAGTTTGTATGCGTTTGCGCTTCATGTTTGTTTTGGAAGATAAACCTTGTGATCTAGTGTGTTTATTTATATACGGGTTTATGTTTAGGGTTATGATGTTTCTTAACCCTTAACGGTCATGACGTTTCATTATCATGAGTTAATATGAAGAGTTACGATGTATCGTTCGTCCCTAAACTTATTTATATTATTGCATACTTGGTCCATGAACTTAGTGTTCCCGCAACTTCTACAAATTTAATGCGATGTATCGAGCCGTGTGAGAAACAGTAAGATGCATTGCAACTAATTATTACAATATACGTATTGCCTTTAGACAGTCAATTGCATTTAATTATTTGTTGATATCTAAGGGGTGATACTCCCAATCGTTTCAAACCAATAAACAATTTCAACTCAATAAACACCTTCAAACCAAAATCCTAATAAACAAAAAATGCCTTACTTCCCACGACTAGATGAACTTGCGGTAGCTGCTAATTCTAGGGGGTTGTTTGAAGGGATGTTGGTATACTGTGATCGTGAGAATGCGAGAGATCTTGCGTTTGCAAGTGATATCGACAACTTATGGGTTAAGTTGCTGGAGCATACAAACGAAAGGCAACTGTTTATAACTGAACTAGAGGGTTTGTGTCCATCAACCAAGAGGTACAATATTCTGGAGTGTCTAAACAAGGATCAAAAACAAGATCTTATTCAGTTGTTGGAGATTAAGAAAGTGATTTTAGGAAAATATCGGTAGGTGTCAAGAAAGATTGCTTTGATTGAGAAAATCAAATCTTTGTAGGAGTCTTGTTTGTGTCGATCTTTTACTATTGTTGTATTAGATTTTGGGGAATGTCCATAATGTTATTCAAAGAACCATCTTCTTAATATATCATGGTTGGTTAATTTTATGCTTTTATTTGATTGTATTGCTGCTGTAATACTTTTTGATGTTAAGATTACTGCGTGGGTAAATTTCAACTTGGGAATTTAGAACACACGTGGAAAATATAGAGTAAAAGTTGCACCGTTGGTCCCTAAGGTTAGTATTCGACACGTGGACCCTAAAGAGTTTATGTTGCACCGTTGGTCCCTAAGGTTAGTATGGTCTATTATCCTTTCCCGCCTTTCGCATGTCTTCCAAAGGAAGATGGTTAAGGGACTATGCGTGTAATGAAAGTGCTAATTAATGAAAGTTACATAGATCTTAGTGGATGTTAGCCACCGAGCCATCGTATCTTATATATCTAATTATTAGATTCCCTGTTTTACCACTAATTTAAGTTATTTTTTGCTCAACTTCATTTTCAAACCAAACACTCCATGGTCAACAACAATAAAAAACAATGACCAACTTCTCACATCTACAGGAACTTGCAGCTGTGGGAAACTCGAACAATTTGACTGACGCGATGTCGGTCTATATTCAGAGGGAGATCAACGCAGATCTTCAATTTGCAGTTGGATTAAGCCAATTGTGGGATGTGTTGTGCAATCGGGTTAATGAAATGAGAATGTTGTCATCCGAGTTGAATCTATTTGGAGGTCCATTAGCAGTCCAATGTGCCGAGTATCTCAAGCAGTTGTCCAAAACAGAAGTGCTTAGGATGTTGGAGCTAAGGAAGACGATAGCGGATGTGCACATCCAAGTGCATAAAAAGATATATTTCCTTACAGTTCTTATGTTCTATTGATCAGCTTCTGGTTATTTGGGTTATCTTTTTTTGTTTTTTGTATTTTATGTCGATGGGGATGAATAGATGATGATTAGGTTGGGCAACTGTCTTTTAGGTAGATAATGATGATGGTTGAGTTTGGGTCATGCCCCAAATTCTGTTTTGGTAGTCTACAATAACTGTACAAAGTTTATGCCGTTAGTGAATATATGTTAGCATTTATGTATATTGAATATGCGTTATCACAATGCATGAGATTGTCAAACATCGCCTAATTTGTAGGATTTTCATAACCATCCGAAAGTTACAACTTAACTATTACATCATAAAACTTAGCAAAATATCAACTACTAAATACAAATAACACCAATGGGTCTTTATCAGCCTTTCTTTGGCTTTTCATCCTTTGCCATCTCTTTTTGGGTGACTCCAATCCTCTTGCTTGGTCTTCTTTCATCAACTTGTTCATCATCCAAACATTCATCAGTAAACATAATTTATCAGATGAAAAGTGCTTCAATCTTGAACATTAATCCATTTCAAAGACATCTTCAGGAAACCTCTCAGAACATGTTTTGGGCAACCACAAGCTGAATTTTTTGGTCCCTAAACCCATCAAAGATGTCTTCAGTTTCAAGTAAGGAATATCTTGCCAATCATTCATACCATGTGAATCCCAATCCCAACCAAAATGCTCACATGACTTTCCACTTATACTAGCATCATCATCCGTGTCATACATTAAACCATAAAAGTCATCTGGACTCTCATTTTCCTGGTTTAGCTTCTCTAAGACGTTATCCAGTAAACTCTTCAAAAGCCTCTTTTTCAGTATCTTCTTCCTAGCTAAGCTTCTCTCTCATTTTCTTACTGTCAGGCTCTAACTCCACGTTAACTTCTCCCAATACCTTGATTTCATGATCACGAACAACCTTCCATTTAAACTTTTCAAGAGCTTCTTGTTGACTATCTTTTTCCTGGCTTAGCTTATCAATCACTTTATGAGTGTAATTCAGGTTTAATCATTAGAAATGGATGGGATGATTTGTTTTGGTGATACGTGAAAGGTTTACTTATAGAGGCGGGATAATCACCCGGCAAATTAAAAGGGACACTTTATGGATCAGGGACCAAACTTGTAGTTAAGATTATCGAATTTATTAAAATCTTGAAAAAATGCGAAACTTTCTATCTCTTGAGGTACCAACCGTAGAATTTATTGTTGAATGTATGTGAGATGGGTCATGCGTGTTATCTTATCATAAACCAAACACCCCCATTTAAGGGTGTTTATAAGGGACCAACGGTGTAAATTAACAAATGGAAAAAAGGCGAGAGATTTACATGTGTGAACATATAAGTTCAGGGACTACTAATGCAATAAATAATACTCACCTATAGACGGGGTATAACTTTCATCTGGGAGCAATTGCAGGATAATACAATTGACATAAACACTGACACGCAAAAATTAAACAAAAACCATAGCCTGTTCGTGTAACACACACAAACATAAACCTTAATTCTAAACAAAATACCCAATAACCGTAAATCTTTCCAAATGGATGCACGTGGTGGTAGTGGAAGCAACTCTCCTGTCTGGCCGATTGTTAATTGTCTTTTTTATGCATTGTTCTTTTATGAGGGTTTATTATTGATTTCAGTTTTATTAATCTTTATAGATGACAACGACGCCGTAGATATGAATGGCACGATGGATAACCTAGAAGAGAGGATAACGAATCTAGAAATGGTGTTTGCCTACCTTAAAAATAAGAAGATGCTTAAAGGACAAGAAAATAAACCGAACAAAGGTAATACTTAATCTGATGCACTACTTTTGAACTCATTTAAAAACCAGCATTGAGAATTTGTCTAGCCGAAAGAACATTCACTAATGGACTATAGTCACACCAATTATCAAACCAAGCTAAAGAAGCATAGCCATTACCTAATTTATACCCAAAAAACCTTCGAACCAAAGGTCAAACTTAAAGTAACTTGCGCCAACTCCAAGACATGCTTCCACGAAAAGGGACATCCCAAAATTTCCGACCTCGTAATTTATGCGTGTGAATCCATTTCACCCAAAGCGACTCCTTTAACTAAATGATATTCCAAATATGAAAAGTAACCAAAGCCACATTAAAGAGCTCAAGTCTACGAATCCCAAGACCTCCTTGTGCTTTCGGAAGACACACTGATTCCCAATTCAACATTTTCCATAATATTAACATAAAACATTTCTAAAACAAGAACCCTCAATTCCGATTAAACATGTAATTATTGACACTTAATTTAAGAAAATTAACCAAGGACATGGTATCACTTTAGTTTCTTCATTAAACCATGATTATCTCAATTGTTTCACCTTGAATAAACCCTTTTATTATTTTTGATAAGGATTTGTAATATGATTAAGTCTGATGTGTTGAATGAGGTGTTTTCAATGTTTTTGATTTTTTGTTTGCAGGGACTTTGGTTTTGTAAAAAAATTATATTTCTATTGCCAGTTTTTTATGTTTTCTCAAAAGTTTACACGGATCAACAAGTGTGATGTTTTGACCATACATGATATGATATTCATATATTGTGTTATCGAAAACCCCTTGGTCATTTAACCCACTATGGTTCTCCTTTTTACATTCTCTTAAATCGCGGAAGATTGACCAAATTTAAAACGAATCTGCAATTTTCATTTCCAATTGAGGGCATCATAGCCTCTACTCGATTACCTTGTTTCTCTCTTAAAGTATGCTAGTACCTTTGTCCAAAACATGTGATTCTTTTGAGCATTCCATTTGACACTATTTTCGGGAGTGTTGATCCAAGCTTTACAGAACGCTAGCTATTCCTTTTGGGTCCATGGAACTCTAGCGTATTCTTTTGTAGTCGTCTTGCCTTTTTGACACCTTCTTATTTACGATCACCACCTCTTCGATAGGAGAGTCATCTTGAACGGGTTCTGATGGACCACCCGAAGCTTGAGCCGAAGAATAACGTTGACTACCAAAAAATGGATTCATATCTTCTACCTCATCAACATTAAAAGGGTGAACCGGAGAATAATGTTGAGAACTTTGGAATTGGTACGTTGATGGTGACGATGAATCGCAGAACATTTATGGACGATACAAATTGTGTTGTTGATGGTACTGTTTAAGTAATATCTCGTGCCGGACGGAACAGGCTAGATCCGAGCCAACCACGATAAGAATTGCTTGCGTAACGGTAAATAAGAAAGAAAGACGCGTTAGCCTCGCCCCGGGGTTGATCCCAGGACCAAGCTCAGGCGTGAGAGTAAGTATGTGATGGAGCCGAAGGGGCGTAAAATAGTATGTGTGTGTAAATGCAATAAATGATGCCTGAATAGCAGTAAATGAGGGGGTATTTATACTACCTGAACCACTGTAGCAATATATTGTTTCTGGCACTTAGAAATTAGAGAAGCCGAGCTAGTCCTAGCTTTTGTGTCGGGAGGCGACCTTGAGTGTAGACATAGTCCTGTAAATCCTGGGATGGAGGCGCCCTTATGAGCACTTGCTATGGACCGTTAGTCCGAAGAGGTGTTATGGTTTTTCGAACTTGGTGTTTTGTCCTTTCTCTGGTCTCTTCGAATGTGCCCTTCCGGCATGATTACGTTCCCTTCGGATGTTGTGCCCGTCCGGATATATACACGGACATGTCCCCCCCAGTGTTGTGTTATTAGTTAAAGACTAATGAGACGACACTTAATGCACTTTCTTCCCTTTTGGATTTTCCTTTATTTAATTTTTATCATTATTTACGTAGAGACAAAATTCATAATTACTGTCGGTTAAAAATCATAATGGCTCGGGGTTAAAACGAGGGTGATCGTACACGTGGCGTCCACTTCCCATCGAGTGGAGGAGATCATGCCACGTCGGGGGTCTGACACGACACGACGTTTCGTGTCCCGCTTTTTCCCCTATAAATAGACGACCTCTCGCATTTTTACTCCATGTTTTTCCTTCCCCCGAACGTCCATCCAAGACTTTTGACTTCATCTTTCAGGTATATACTTCGCTTTTGTCTATTCTTTAATATTATACGTCCCCTTCGGTATCTTTGACCATGTTTGAGGAAGACTAAGCTGTTGGTGTCACCGCGTTGCCCAAATTTGACATGCCTTCTCATGAATCTGAGATGACTTCTAAAGATGTTAAATCGTTGGCCCTCCGGCATGGCGTCCCCTTAGATTTACATCTCGTTGCTCTAAGGAAAGGATGGACCATGAACAAATTTCCGGATGACATGATAGGCTTATACGAACAGTACTTTGAGTTTTCCAGAATAAGGGTGCCTTTTTCTACCTTCCTACTGGCTGTGATCAAGCATTTTCAAGTACATATTTCCCAGCTTGTGCCGTTAGGATTAAACCGATTAACCATGTTCGACTTGTATTATCAGAGTTTAGGCATTGTCCCCTTCGTGAACTTTTTCGCGTTTTTTACAAGATTAGTAAACAGGGACATTGGTTTTCTTTTGAGAAGAGGGTGGGTAAGGGTGCCAAAGGTCAAATATTCTAAGAGACCTTTTCTGGTCTAAAAGGATGGAAGAAAAGATTTTTCTTTTTAGATAGGAGGGCCATATCGGACGCTATGGCTTGGAGACATCACGACTCTGATGTCAACGACCTCGTTCCAGAAGATGGCTTCCATACCTCAGATGTGCAACTGTTAACCGAACAAGTCGTTGACCTTCGGCCTGTGCCTTCTGGGCTTCTCTTTCATGGAGGATTAGCCACTACTTGGGATTTCCCTGGTTTTCGTCTTGTTTTCAAAGATACCGAGGGGAATGGTAATACTTTGTCATTTTTTCCTTATGTGTGAGGTCGCTTCGGCATGACCTAACGTTTATGTTTTTTTTGCAGTGGTCACCATGTCTGAGTTTCTTCGATTCCCCTTCCTATCTGGTGCTTCTATTTCGAAAGGACCTCCTCTTACTTCTCAAGATCAGATTGAACAGCATACCACCCGCCCCCTTCCCTCCGACCAACGCATTCCCGAAAATATGGATCATCAAAAAAGGGTCAAGGTGGAGGATCCCAAAATTGTGGCTATTCGAGAGAGGAAGGCGAAGGCGGCTACTAAAAAGAAAGAGAAAAAGAGACATGGCAATGATGGTGGGGAGGGTTCTCGTCCTAAGACCAAAAGGAGGAAAACTGTCGCTCGCCAGGATGGTCTTGATGCTTCTAAGGCCACTTCGTCGCCAAGACCCATCCGGACTTTTGATCCTACTAAGGCTAACCCTTCTAGTGCTGCCGCCGCTACTGCTGAGTCGCGAGAGGACCGTTCACCTCTTGCGTCTCCTCGTGACTCGGCAGCTCATTCTGTTAACCGTTCTGATGGTCATCATGTTGACGAAGGAACCGAAACTCTTCAGTTCAGAGCTTCTGGAGGTCAATCTGGTAGGGCTTTAGTTGATGTTGTTACTGAGGTGGTTCAGTCCTCTTCGAGTCATCAATCTGCCCATCACAGTCCCTCGGCCACACAAATGGCTTCTCCCCAGAGGCCTGTCTGTCGCGGTATGCCCGTCCTTTTGCGTTGTTTTTTCTCTTTTTAATGTATTTCTTCTTTTTTAACATTCTTTGTGCGTTTGCAGGTGATGTTGATGAGGGTGAATCGTCTCGGCACCAAGCTTACTATTTTCCTGAATGGTTCATCCATCAGAGGTGTCGATTAGACACCCCCATGTGGTGTCGCGAACTAATGGTCCATCTGGCGCCTCCCTCCATTCACGAAGAGTCCAATGCTCTCGACATTGCCACTGCCCTCGAGAGAGCTTGGTTTTCTCTGGCACGAGGGGCCTTGGCTCAAACTGATATTCTGGAGAGGTTTGAGCATCTTCAGACTGACTTTAACTGGCTTGCCGAGACGCACACGGGGTGTGGGGATACTGTTAGGCAGCTCATGGACGCTCGACAACTTTCTCAACATAATTCTAGACTTTATCTTGACATGTCTAAGCGGTTCTGACAATTTAAGAATGATCATGTTGACTGCCCTAACAAAATTCGATTGATGGAGGATCGGAACAATGAACTTTCTCAAATGAATAATGAGCAATCCCTCCGGATCAAGGAGCTGGAGGACATATTGGCTAAGAAAGATTCTACCCTTGTCTACGCCGAGAGGATCAATGTCGAACGGGCCCAAGAGAAAGAAAAACTTGTCACTCAACTTAGGAATACAGAGATGGAGAAATTTTATTGTGTACGAAAGCTTCTTCCCGTTGTGGTCGAGTGTCTTCTTCAAAGCTATGAGTATAAGCAAAGCCTGTCCAAACCCTTTAACCTTGCTATTTAAGCTGGATGGGGCAAATGGCTTGCAGAGGAGGGATCCGAAGAGGATCTCTTGGAACTCATAGGTAGGATGGAGGGCTTTGACCCTTAGGCTGATAAGAAGATGATTGTTGAGTACGACAAGCTGTTCGAGAAACGATACCCTTATGTGGAGAAGATTTCTCACGGATTTCGTTACTCCGTCTCCGATTTGCTCAAGGTCTATCCTGACTTGCCTCCTCGCGGCCAAGCTCCTCCAAACCAATCCTTTGCCAGCGCAACTCCTTCGACTTCAGCTCCTCAGGGGTCCTGACTGCTTTCCCCTTTATAGTTTTTAAAGCTTCTTGTTGATGTGTTGAACACTGGTGTTTTGTATTTGAACACTTATGTAATTATTCATGCTGAGCGTGTGGCCAGCTTACTTTTGTTGGTTTGTGATGTATGACAAGTTTGTCGAAACACCTCGTAATTAACTATATCGAGAAGGAGTTTTTGTAATAAGTCTACATTTTTCATATATATTGCCTTAGATTCGTGATCTTGGCCTTTCGGTTTTTGACCGATGGGGATGTAGTGTCTCCCATTACCGCGCCCTAGCTCGTCCCTTGGATCTTAGCTTTCTGGGCACGGAGCGCCTCTAGGTATTGTGCCCAGGCTTGCCCCTTATACTTTAGTCTATGGGTATATGATGTTTTGAGGGTTATGCCCTGGCTCATCCCTTTGACTTTAGTCTGTGGGGTTTAATTAGCATTTTGGGGTGCTATGCCCCTATTCATCCCTTTGGCCGGTGGGGTATATAAAGCCCTTCGGTGCTATGCACGGGCTCGTCCCTTTGAATTTAGTCTGTGGGGGAAATTATGCCTTTCGGTGCTATGCACTCTGGCTCATCCCTTTGACTTGTAGTCTGTGGGGGGGAAATGATGCCTTTCGGTGCTATGCACTCTAGCTCATCCCTTTGACTTGTAGTCTGTGGGGTATATAATATGTTTTTACCCGACCGTAGGTAGCGAGCCATCCGGTCGCGAGATTACTCAGCATGATTCATTTGGAAAATTTTCCCCCTCCTAAGTAGTTGGAGTGAGCGCACTGTCATTCATTGAACAAAAGTCATGATTCACACAATTCTTGTAACTAAAATAAACTTCTACATATAACATTTGCGGAGATTAATAGCATGCCAGGTGCGAGGGACCTTCTTATCTTCCAAAGTTTGTAACTTGTATGAACCATTTTCATATGCTTCCATGACCCTGTATGGTCCTTCCCACTTTGGTCCCAGCTTACCTTGGTCTTCCACCCTGCTTGCCTTATTTCTTCGGAATACGAATTCTCCCTGCCTAAAGCCTGCCGGGCGGACTTTCTTGTTGTAATACTGCTCCATCTTTGTCTTGTACCTCGCTTCCTTGATAGCCGCTGTTTCTCTCCTTTCTTGTAGTAGGTCTAGATTCAAACGCATTTCCTCCTCATTGTATTCCTCTCTAATAATCAAGGTTCGATAAGTGGGAATGCCGATTTCGGCCAGAATGACTGCCTCACTGCCGTAGGTAAGACTGAATGGCGTTTCTCCGTTGCTTTGTTTGATTGAAGTTCGATGTGCCCACAAAACGTTTGGTAGCTCGTCAACCCATCCGGCCTTTTCCCTTCCGAGGCGGGTCTTGATGCCTTCCATCAGGCTTCTGTTGGCCCTTTCCACCAATTCGTTTTCTTGAGGGTGTGCTACTGCCGTGTTCATCTGATGAATTTTGAACCTCCCACACCAGCTTCTGAACGGGTCGTTTACCAACTGTGCCCCATTGTCAGTGACAATGATCCGAGGGAGCCTAAACCTGCAAATTATATTGTCCATGACAAAACGTATTACCTCTTTGCCGGTGATCTTTACCAGTGGCTTGGCTTCTATCCACTTGGTGAAGTAGTCAATTGCCACAATTACAAATTTGGCACCTCCTCTTGCCGGAGGTAGTGGTCCAAGAATGTCCATGCCCCACTGGTAGAATGGCCAGGGGGCCATGACGGACGTCATGAGGGTTTTCGGTAGTCTCGGAACAGGAGCGTGTATTTGGCATGAGTCGCATTTTTCTACCTCTTTCTTGGCATCTTCGTGCATAGTAGGCCAGTAGTATCCTTGTCTGATCGCCTTTCTTACTACGGCTCGCGGTCCGACATGCATACCGCAAGATCCCATGTGGATCTCCCGTATGACGTAGTTGGCCTGTAACGGGCCCACACACCTTAACATGGGTACTAAGTATCCCTTCTTGAAAAGTACCCCTGATTCCATGGCATATTGACCAATTTTGGCTCGTAAACATCGTGCTTCGTTCTTATCTTTTGGCCATACTCCTTCCAAACACCGCTTGATGGGGGTCATCCAGTTGTCCCCTTCTTCTTCCACTATGGAGTGTACTTCCTGGCCCTCCGTGGATCGTTCGTTGAGGACCTCCACTAGTACCTCCTTTGTCAGATGGTTGAATGCCACCGAAGCAAGCTTGCTTAGCACATCTGCCTTTTGGTTTATGTTCCTAGGGATGTTTTCAATTGAGAACGATTTGAATCCGGAGGAGTATTCCTTCGCCTTTGTTAGCTTCCATTGATCTGGCTTGCCACTAGTTTAGAATCCACCTTGACTTCTATGTTTGATATGTTCATCTGACGAGCTATTCTTAGCCCCGCCAGGAGGGCTTCGTATTCGGCCTCATTGTTGGTACTTGGGAAGGTGAGACGAAGGGCATAGGTGTATTCGATGCCGCTAGGCCCTATCAAGACCAAGCCTGCCCCTGATCCTTTCGGACTTGAGGCTCCGTCCGTGAACAAAGTCCATGTTTCTGTGTCATCCTTTTCCAGGAATGCCTTCGGCGTTCGGAAGTACGATTCTTCCTTCTCCCCTTCCGGGACTTCTGAGAGAAAATCCGCGAGGACTTGCCCCTTCACAGCGTTACGAGGTATGAACGTGATGTTATATGCTCCGAGCTCGACAGCATATTTCGCCAATTTACTAGATGTTTCAGTATTGCTGAGGATGTTTTTGATTGGCTGATCCGTGATAACTTTTACCGGATGGGCTTCAAAATACCTCCTCAACCTTCTGGTCATGTGAATCAAAGAAAGTGCCAATTTCTCTGTCGACACTGCCAAGTATGCATAAAGGGTTTCTTTTTCTTGAGGTGGGGTTAATGACGGGAGATCCGTAATGAGATTTTTCATTTGTTGAAAAGCTTCTCCCGCTTCCTGAGTCCATCGGTATTCATGCTTGTTCTTTTTAGTTATGTTTTTGAGGGTGTTAAAGAATGGTAATGACCTTTCAGCAGACTTAGCAAGGAAACGGTTGAGGGCAGCTAGTTTTCCACTTAGGCTTTGCATCTCTTTCAACGTTCGCGGGGATTGGAGATCCATCAAAGCCTTTGTTTTTCTAGGATTAGCTCTGATTCCTTCTGAGGTCACCATGTACCCCAAGAACTTCCCCTCTTCGACTCCAAAGGAACATTTCTTCGGATTCAACTTCATGTTGATTTTCTTTAAGTTATCAAAAGTTTTGGCTATGTCGGCCAGCAAAAAAATTTCATCCTTGCTCTTAATCACCATGTCATCCACGTATGCCTCCAAATTCCTTCCTATTTGGGATTGGAAGGTCGAGTCTACCAGTCTTTGGTATGTGGCCCCCGCGTTCTTCAAACCGAAGGGCATTTTGGTGTAGAAGTACGTCCCCTGATCTGTGTAAAACGCCGTTTTTTCTTCATCCTCTTCGGCCATTTGGATTTGGTGGTAACCCTTGTAGGCGTCAAGAAAGCACTTGTACTTGAATCCCATCACTGATTCCACCTTACAATCTATATTTAGAAGCGGATAATAGTCCTTCGGACAGACCGAATTTAGATTCTTGAAGTCGATGCACATTCTCCAGGTCCCATCCCCCTTTTTAACCAGGACAGGATTGGAGATGTATGTAGGGTACTTCACCGGACGGACTATACCTGCCTTGACCCATTCGGCGACCTCCTTTGTCACCACCCCACTTTTGTCCATTAAAAACGTTCTCCGTTTTTGGCACACAAGATCCAGAGAGGGATTCACATTCAACGCATGTTCATGATCCGCCGTGGCACGCCTGTCATATCAGATGGTTCCCATGCGAAGACATTCATGTTATCTTTTAACAAACACTTGAGTTGCTCCTTACACGCTCCGGACAGTCCTCCCCCAATGGTCACTAGCTGATCTGGGTACGATGGGTTGACTAACACTTCTTCCGTAATTGCCACCTCTCCTTTCTCCCCAGGACTTTCTTCCTCGATCAGTTGTTTCTTTTCTAATCGTCTGCACTCCGCGATGACGACCGTCCGGGTAACTAGAGTGGCTATCCCTTTCGGAGTTGGGAACTTCATCATTGAGTGAATGGTGGAGGGAATGGCTCGCAGAGTCTTGAGCCCGGGTCTCCCTAGGATGATGTTATAAGGTGAAGGGGCTCGAACCATAATGAACCTCATGGAAGTCCTCCTGCATAGTCCCCCGTTACCGAAGCACACCTCCAGCTCTATCTTACCTAGTGGTTTTGATATTTCCCCGGCGAACCCTATCAGGTCCGTTTGCGTCTCTTTCAACCTAGCTTTTATCTTTGGGTTAAGGTTTTCAAAACAGTGTTCGAACATCACTTCAACTGACGACCCTTCATCCACGTATACTCGCCTGACCAGATATCCCTCCACTTTTGCTTCAACAATCAAGGGCTCCTCGGAAATATCCTCAGAGGATATTGCTGGGAAAGATATGGGGATGTTCATCCATGATTCCATTGCCTCCCTGACCTTTCGCTTCTTGTCCTTTACGGAGTTTACACTGATTACATTGATTATTTTTGCTGGTTGTGGTTCTTCTCGGCCATAGGGTCCTCTTCCCCTCTGCCGCACGTCTTTCACTAGGTGATTTAACTTTCCTGATTCTAACGCCATTTCCAGCTGTTTCCTTAGTTGAATACAGTCGTTTGTGTAGTGACCTTTCTCCTGATGATAGTCACAGTATCGGTCGGTGTTTCCTGACCTCAGCGGGTTTAACATGGGACGAGGAACCGAGAGGCGCAGCTGCGTTTCAGTGGCCAAGATTTCTTTTGGATGTTTGGTGAGAGAATCCAGGGTGAGTATTGGTGCGACTCTGCGGTTATACTCTCCCCTCGGAGGAAGATATGGAGCTCTATCGTCCCTAGCTCTGTTTGCACGATACGCATCTCTTCCCCTGTAATTGTTTCTATAGTCATCCCTTCGTGATTCCATCGGACGGGTGTTCCGGAACTGCCGAGTGTCCCTTCCGTTGAATGAAAGAGACATTTTACGGTGGGTTTCCCCCGTTTCTCCTTTAGGGAGCTCAGTGTTGGCATATGCCGCTTCGGATCGAACAAAATCGTCCAACCTTTCCATCATCTCATTCATCGTAGTGGGAACTTTATTCGAAAAGCGTTTGGCCAGCCCAGGTGACTTAACTGAGTCCATGAAAGATGAGATTTTCATGACCTCCGGCACACTCATGATAAAACATGTTTCCACCGTCCACCTTTCTTTGAACGCTGTTAACGACTCGTTAGCCTTCCTAATGATCTTGGTAATTTCATGGGGCTCTTTGAAGCATGCCCTTCTAACGGAGTATCTAGCGGCGAACGCTTCCCTCAATTCTGCCCATTCGTTAATGCTATCGTGGGGTAGGCATTCAAACCACCCTCTTGCTGACCCGTCCAAAGTTTGCTGAAACATCCGGCACCATACAGGCATGGGCCATTCTCCTTATATTGGTGGGCATCTTGTATTCTGGACCTGCGAACTCTATGATCCGGCGGGTGAGTAGTGTTCTTCGGGCTTCCTTAAAAGGCTTTCCGAGGTCTTCATCTACCACCTCTTTTCCTTTGGCAATGCTGTAATCTTGCATCTCTGTGTCTTCTGTTTCGAAATTCAAGCGGATAGGGTCACCCTTGTTCTTCCCATTGTGGCTCTTTATCAAAGACTTGAGGGCAGATACATGACCTTCAATCTGCTCCTTCGTCAAAGGAGGAGGATTCCCTTCTCGGTCGTCTATATTTTCTGGGCCTCCTCCCTCAATTGAACCTGCCATCTGCTTCTTTGGTAGAAAAGATGTCTGGTCCCACGGATGACGCCAATTTGTTTAAGTAATATCTCGTGCCGGACGGAACAGGCTAGATCCGAGCCAACCACGATAAGAATTCGTTGCGTAACTGTAAATAAGAAAGAAAGACGCGTTAGCCTCGCCCCGGGGTTGATCCCAGGACCAAGCTCAGGCGTGAGAGTAAGTATGTGATGGAGCCGAAGGGGCGTAAAAGAGTATGTGTGTGTAAATGCAATAAATGCTGCCTGAATAGCAGTAAATGAGGGGGCATTTATATTACCTGAACAACTGTAGCAATATACTGTTTCTGACACTTTAGAAATTGGAGAAGCCGAGCTAGTCCTAGCTTTTGTGTCGGGCAGCGACCTTGCGTGTAGACATAGTCCCGTAAATCCTGGGATGGAGGCGCCCTTATGAGTACTTTCTATGGACCGTTAGTCCGAAGAGGTGTTATGGTTTTTCGAACTTGGTGTTTTGTTCTTTCTCTAGTCTCTTCGAATGTGCCCTTTCGGAATGATTACGTTCCCTTCGGATGTTGTGCCCGTCCGGATATATACACGGACATGCAACGAATGTGTGGATTAAAGGATGATGGCATAAGCACATCCAATACAATAAAGGGTGTGTTTGGTTAAGAGAAATGATGGTAAAGAAATAGAAATTGCCTTATTTTTCATGTTTGGTTTAGCAAAGAAATAAAAAGGTGGAGATATGGTATTTCTCGAGAAAAACCAGCTCTTTCCATTTTGATTTTGTTTCGGAAATGAGTAACCTCTTAAATTCTCCGCTTTTTTCTATTTTGAGAAAAATATTAAAACATAAAAAATAGAGGTATAAGGGACACAATCACGTGACCTTCACATTCCAGCACTGCTATTCTACCATATTTTTATGATACTTGTGAAACCCTAATCCCCAATATCACTAGTTTCATGCTCTTCTTCCTCTGGTCTCTACTCTCCAGCCACAGCTCGTTGCCATATCCTTCTATTTCATGTAGACCTCCAATATATGATTACTGCATCTTGTTGCCATCTTCATCGGATCTTGTGAGCCATGTAGCAGATTTGTTCTATATTTTTATTTTTAAAAATTTCATTGTTAGTTCCAATCCGTTAAACATTGGAATTACATAGACACTATAAAAACTAGATCTTGATTCGTTTTATAAGATCTTTGTTGTGGGTTTTATTATTTGAACATTGTTCTTTTCAATTATTTAAACAATGGTTGTGGATCTTGATTGTTATTTAAAACATATGAGGTAACATTGGAATTATTGCCTTTCAAAAAAAAACATATGAGGTAACCGTATAAGTTTATCAAATTTATCATGTTTATCAAATTTATCTTGATGATGACTTACGAGTATTGCAATTTGTGATTTAGAAAGTTCATGGTATTTAAATTGCTGTTCTTTTATTTATTTTTGGGTATAATTTTCTTTCATGATATTATTTTTGCTAGAGATATTATTTTAAGAGGGAATTGCAAAAATGATCCCCGTTGTTTCTCAAAAAACTGTCTCACGTCTCTTGTTAAAAATTTGCTCAAAACACATCCTTCCGTCAATGTTTTGAGGCACGATACATCACTTGGACTAACGGTGCAAATTTTTTTCCGTTAAGTATTAACGAATGTCTAAAAGGAGGGTATTTTTGTTTTTTTGTTGTCACAGGGATGTATCGTGAACCTTTGTTTAAAAAAATAACTTCTTTACATTATAATTCGTAAAAATATTTAAGATTTTTTTACAAACTTTTTTTTTTTTATATTCGCACTTTTTAAAATCTTAATTTTATGAAAAAAATAAATAAAATTTTTTCGTACGTTATTATTCGTGGAAAAATCTAAAATCTTAGTTTTGTAAAAAAAATAATTTTAAGTTTCGTATTTTTTAAATCTTAGTTTTTAAAAAGTACAAATTTTTTTAATAAAGTTTGGTAAAAAAGTGCGAAATTTAAAAAAAAAATTCAACTTTTTAAAAAAGTGCGAAGTTTTTTATAAAATTTTAAAAAGTTTTTAAAAGTACGATTTTGGTTAGATTATTTTTAAAAAGTTTTAAAAAACTTTAAAAAATTTCACACTTTTTTACAAAACTAATATTTTAAAAAGTACGAATTTTTTTTATGAGTTATGTAAAAAAAATTTAAATTTTTTCACGAATAATAACGTAAAAAATTAAATTTTTTAAACTTTAAAAAGTACGAAAATAATTTAAATTTTTTTCAAAAAATTAAGATTTTAAAAAGTGCGATTTTTTCTTTAAATTTTTTTTGTAAAAAAATCTTAAATATTTTTACGAATAATACTGTAAAAAAAGTTATTTTTTAAACAAAATTAAAATACAAACAAAAACTAAAAAAATATTTTTTTTTATAACTAAGGTTCACGATATCCCTGTGACAGCAAAAAGACAATAATACCCTCAGGGATGTACTGTGCCTCAAAAAAATTTGCATCGTTAGTCCAAGGGATGTATCGTGCCTCAAAACATTGACGGAGGGATGTGTTTTGGGCAAATTTTTAACGAGGGACGTGAGACAGTTTTTTGAGAAACCACATGGATGATTTTTGCACTTCCCTCTTATTTCAAAGTTTTTTTGTTTTTTACACAAAATAATTTTTTAAGTCTCTGGTTTGTTGTGGCCAAATATGAGAATCTATAAAAAATCTCTACTGATTTCTATTCTCTTAATTTCTATTATGTACTTCATTTCTAATCTCTGGAATTCTCTCTACCGAAAGTGTAACCCCACATCAGGAAAAGAGATGGCGGTCTTCACATGGAAAACACTAATAGCATAGAAACAAAGACGCTACAACTTCATTCTTTAACATCCATCTAGCCATCATAAATCTGGTTGCAATTAGATACCTTTACAATTTTTTACTACCTCCGTCCCAAAATTATTGTCCACTTTTGACTTTCTAAGTCTTTCTTTCTCAACTTTGACCTTAAATATTTTTGTTTGTGCTATTTAATATTTGATGCATAATATATGAATGGATTGAGTTTTAGATGTATTTTTCATTGATATAAATTTTATCAAGTATTATGTAACATAAACAAAATTATTTAAGGTCAAAGTTGACAAAGAAAGACTCAGAAAGTCAAAACTGGACAATAATTTTGGGACGGAGGTAGTAATAATGGAAGTAATTATATGGATTTTAATAGGAAACTGAGTTTTAACTGATTTTGTTAACAGAAAAACCTTGATAATCCAACACCAGTAAAAACAATAAACATTTTTTAATTAACAAAGCAAGTAAATTACATAAAAACCCTTCTAGACAGGTCATAACTGAACAGAATGTACTGAACTTAGTGGAAGATCTCAAATTATAGAATATGTGACTACTTAAGAACGTCTTCACCTTATTCTACATCATAGACACACATTGTCTTATCCTTTGTTAGCTTACACGATATGGAAAATTGAATAGGAACAACCTATGAGCATTTCCAGCAACAGTCATGGATTTTTATTAGATAATAGATCATCGTATTAGAAGGTTACATTCAAAGGTACTGTATCTGATTTTGTTACAGAAAAACTTTATCCAACACCAAAACCATAAACAGAAAATACTTCAGCTAATAAGATAATTAAAAGAGACAAGACTCACAAGTGCTAAAATATACATACAATATATTTTGGGTGACCTATAAACCGTATGACTCGTTCAATTAATTGGACCCATTCCTCTAATTTTAAATTATGTTAGAGACTTAACAGATAAAACAAACCCTGAGCCCTACATTTATAAATGGGTCGAAATTGCCACTTCTAGTTTTACGTCTCAATAGATAAATCAGATGGATTTAACGTTAGCCTTCTAAAGTCATAAAATATGGCACTAGATTCAGTAGCTAAGTCAACCAACCTGACCCATCCCTGCTAGCAACGACTCGGGAATCTCCTACGTTTGCTACCAGAATGCGATCGCCAAACATTACAGCAGTTGATGCAGTAGAACCAGCATCTCTTTGCTGAGGATTTTCACCACTAAGGTAATCAGCATATGTCTGACTAAACGCTTCAACTGCAGATACACAATTGACAAACCATATAACAAACGGAGACAATAATGTAAAAAACTCATGGGAGGTTGAAAGTCAGGCGTGTTAGGTAATGGGTCATAACGACATCTGGTTGAAATTGGTTAATTTTTTAGTATGGGCCAAACAGAGACACTTTTTATCTTTTAAAATTAAAATTTGTGAAAAACTATTTATGGGTCACAGGGCCGTCTTTAGGGGAGTGCAAGAGGTGCGATTGCACAGGGCCACCACTTGACGAGGGCCACCAAATTTCAGGCAACTCTATATGAGACACGTGTTTAATACTCATACATATGTATATTACGTGTGTGTTTAAGGGCCTCATTGTAGTAATGGCACGGGGCCACCAAAATTCACGAGACGACCCTGATGGGTCAATATTTGATTGCAAAGATAATATATTAGAGTAATGATCTAAATCTTTGAATAAAAAGGTTGCGAGGTTGTATGCTATAAAAGGACTTTTGCTGATTTATAACCTGTTTAACAACCCAGTTCGACTCGTTTACAAGTAAATGAGAAGAAATTCCCGCCTCAAACTCGCATCAATGAAATAGTTTACTGACAAGAGTCTGTACCTATAGCATTCTTTGTGTCTTTAATAAAGCCCGGATGACCACTTAAATTCTTGAAAAGGTTGTTCTTAAGATATTCTGCTGTTCTTGAACCACCGTGACCTATATGACAAAACTTCGCAGTTGGTAACCTAAAGAAACCAAGATATCTTCATAAAGTCACGTTACGTGAACACTGACCATCAAAAACACCAAAAAAGGCAACCATCTGACCATCAACTTCTGATATTGTTGTTTCGAAGTAATCCTCCATTGACGCCCTTTTACCCTTGAAGCTGGCATACCCATAGTTAAATCTTGCAGTTTTGTTTCCACTCAGAAAGCTACAAAAACATAGATGGATTGAACTCCCAATTAGTATGGCTTGCAAATCTGTCACTCAACTCATCAATAGTAATATTTAACAAAGGAAAAGAAAAATTAATTCAAAAACCAACTATAATAATGTATATGCCTGACAGAAACTACCGCACCAGCTTTTGTAATGTGTAATAACTGCTATAGAAATGACTATACATCACTGCATATCGTGAGTTTAATTGTGTATCTCCGAAGTCTACATCTGCTTGGATAACATTTTAGAATATTTAAGCGTACGTACGTGATACTTGAACGGTCAATTACTTATAAAAACCAACATAAGATGCCATGCAGTTACGTCATCAGGATATGTTCAACCATAAACTGTCAAGATCTTCTCAATATGTCGATATTACCATCATTTTAATCTGAAATAAATACTGATTCTCAAACCTAGTTCCAAAAATCTTATCGATTATAAAGCAAACTAGTAAAATAACCGGCAACGATATCAAGCATCTACGTCTAAAGATCTTCCGCGCTACCCGCTTAAACTGAACCAAATTTTTGAAACAACCGGAAAAGATCTAAATCCGAGAACACAAATCTTAGTGAATAAAGCAGAGTACATAGTTTTCGAAAGAAGTTCCCCAAATCACCCAAATTTTAACACCCAACTAAAAGCATAATGCATCCAAAAAGCACAAAGCCTTAACAAGACACGCAAACATAACAAGACTGCCCCCCAAAAAACGTAACAAACTATTTGACATACATTCCAAAGTCACATAACAAAACAGACCAATAACTAAGAAATAGTTGTTGGATTATGTGAGTTGAACTAGCCGAGTGCAACTAGAAGTGTGTGAGCCTATTGGGGGCACACACGATAAAACATTTAGAGTACGTTTAAACTTCACGATATCGTTTCTAAGTAAACCATTTGGACAACAAGGTGACTAAGACAATATTCCTTGATCCCATTGTCTTATGGCCGGTCATAGAAGGCCTAAGAATGTTCTTGGGAGTGTCTTGGTTCTATGTATCTAAGTGATAAGGATTTGAAAGGAAAGGATAAAGTTTAAAGGAAGTTTGATAAGGTTTAAACTCATGAAGTTTATTCTTATCATTTCTAGGGTTGAGAGATTATATATATCACCTCTCCCTCACTCCTTTACCTGGGAATAAAAAGAAATAACACACCAAAAGCTGCTGTGCTCTCCTTTCACTCCAACACAGCCGAAATCAAAACCCTTGTCAAACAGTTTTGATTTTCGGTACTTTCACTTTGTACACTTGTTACTCTCCTTCCTAATTCGGTTAAACACTTTTAGGGTTTATTCGTAATGTGAATACGATCCCACGTCTGCAATACAGAGGGTATAATACAATGGTTTACATATTGTCAAATTGTGACAATAGTTGGCTTCGATCTAGGTGTGTTGGATCTCTAATTCGGTTTTAACCGTAGCACGGTGACAACCGAATTCCGGTTCAATCCTAGGTTTTCAATTCTTCTATTTCGGTCCAGGAGTGGTGAGGCTTTTGGATTTTCGTTTTTCAGTTGCTTTTGCTTTACACTTGTTGTATTGGTATACTGAGGTTTGGACTAGCATCGCGCCGAAAGCTTTTTACGTGTTTGTGTGAGCACTCGTAGAGGTGACAACTTAGTCACTCGTTTCTATTCCCTCGGTTCTATTGTTATTGCTGTGTCCTACGAGGGTAAGTTCCCAAATTTATTTTTCATGTCCTTTAGTTGTTTTTTAATGTATGTTAATTATATATGCTAGACTTGATCTATCCGCTGCGTACTCGTTAGAGTTAAATTGGTTAACTTGATTGTTAAATTCCAACAGTGGCATCACGAGCAATTATTTAGTATTTATAATTGCATACACGATGTTAACTCGCTAGGGTTGCATGTAATGGGTTTTATTATTGTTTTGCTATTGTAAATTAAGGCAACGACATGCAAATCCTTGCCATAACTAAATTAACCAACCTAGAATGAACCAAACATAAAATGATAAAAAGTAAGATAGATAAAAAAATTAAATGTTAAAATTAAGTTGCTATGTTAATCTATTCCTGTTTTTATCTCGGCAGTAAGACTCACCGCAATCATGTTATATGATGTATGTGGCGATCTAGGCACTTTAGCAGAAAACCTAGTGAGAGTCTTATGGTTCTGTTAAAAGTGTTATCTCTAGCCTGGAAATAGTAGAGGGGCTTGTTGTGTCATTTGTTGGTTTCTGTTTTTGTAGCTAAATGGAGAGTTGGCTGGTTTTGGATAATGCTTTAAAGGTGAAGGGCTATTGCTGTCAAGAGGCAATTGTTGGAGCTGTATTTAAAGGTGTCAAAGTGCAGTCTTCACAACATAACAACAAAGAAACCCTAATTTTCTCTTATTCATTCTCTCTCTACAATCGATCAAGTTTGTTGATTCATTATTCATTGTTAATATGAACTTTAGATAATTAAGTCCATAATGGTTACAACCTGATTAGCAGTTGGTAACAGTTTGTGATTGATTGAGATCAAATCTCTGGTGATCGATTCATAATTGGTTGTTTTGTTAGATCTTGAATTGAGATTCAAGATCAGTGTTGTTTAATTAGATTTCATAATTTGTATCATGGTAACAGAGCAGCCAGTTCATTGAATTCTTGCTTTTGATTAAAGGTTTTTGGGAATTAGGGTTTCAAAAAAATTTGGGGGTTTTTTGTTAATCGATTGATTCTTGATCTTAATTGTTGTTTTTGTTGAAAATTAGGGTTCTTAATTTTTTGGGCTGTTGTTGGTTTAAACGCTCCTTGGGTCAATTAAACTTGGATAAAATTGATAGATCTTGGTGGTTTTTTGGATTATTGAGGCGGTTTCCCTAAATCTTGGAATTTAGGGTTTCGTGTGTGATTCCGGTTTATTAGTCACCTTGACTAAGCGAATCAAGGTGTGATAAGAAGTTGGACTCCGCTGCTTAAAGCTCTGTAACACCTCTTATCTCCCTTTGTTTTAAAATATCTGGATCCTTACCTGAGTTGGCCCTTGACCTACCACCGTTTTAGTGGTGTGGATTCCTTGAACTTCTTGGGCTCAGTTGAGTTTGATTTTTTGATTTATTTCCTCTTATTATCGTTGTTTTGTTTTTGCCTTAGTTGTTAAGATGTCTGTTCATGGTTATACTGATGATGATTATGAGTATGAGTCTGATGGTGGTAATGTTACTCTTATTAGCAAACTTGATGTTAGTAGTCCCTTACACTTGCATCCTAATGATTCTGCTACTTTGACTGTTGTATCTGTGAAACTTAAGGGAACTGAAAATTATCAAGTTTGGTCTTGTGCTATGCTTCTTGCTTTAGAGGGTAAAAATAAAACTGGGTTTATTGATGGTTCTTGTAGAAGATCCAATACTGAAGAAATATTAGGGAAACAGTGGATAAGTTAATCTGTTGTTTTGGGATGGATTCTACACACAATTTCTGAAGAGTTTATTCTTGGGGTCAAATCCTCAATCCTAAGTCAACCAATCCATACCAAGAATACTATCAAAATCACTCATTTCTAAAGGAAGAAAATTAGCAGAATGAATCTTATCACCAAAACATAACGGACACGCCTATACTCATGATGAAAAACCGCGTTATTTTTCATAGGTGTAGAAATAGATAATGCATAATCTAATAATGTAGAGGGAACTTCAATATGTTTAGAAAATGCAAAAGAAACCACAAAATGCGTCGCACCGGTATCAAATAAAACAAACACATCATTATGGTACATAGAAAGAGTTCCTGAAACGGTACCTAAGTTCTGATCAGTAGTCAATGCAAATACACGACCATTTGTAACAGGTTGCTTGTTGTTCCCATTTCCACCGTTGCTTGCACTGCCTTTCTTATAATCTTTAGCCAAATGCCCAACCTGTCCACATGTAAAGCAAACACCGGTAGCCCTATGACACGTCTTTCCCAGATGGAGTTTCCCACAAAGGTTACATGGGGGAGATGAGGCATAATCCGAGTATCCCATTTGGCTTGATGACCCATAAGAACGACCATACTGTTGATCCCAATCATGCTGATCATGATCTCGGCACGACCTCTGCCTTTTGTTGTCATGTCGGTCACATTTGTCGTTGTTGCCTTTGTGTCCATGATCGGTCACGTCTGTACATTGTTTGATGCCATGCATGTCACGTCCTGTCATTGTATCGATGTATGGTCCTGTAACCATATCTGTCATTCTTGTTCCCTAGTCTATCAAAAGCTGCTCCTGATCAGGTCCAAAATATGTGCTAGCGGTTCTAGATTGTCAGTAGTACGATGGCCGTAGAATCTCTGTTCCTTTTGGTTCTGTTCGCCTTCTGAGTCCTAACCTACTCGCCTAGCAGCAGCTTTCATATCAATGTTTCTTGCTGCGTTAGCAACTTGTGCTACATCAGTAAACTTAGTGTTCATGATCTTATCCAGTATAAAGTCACTCAGCCCCCATTTTAAGTTTTTAGCCAGCTCTTCCTGGGTGCCCGCCTTAGCCCTCAAGAAACCTGTCAATCTAAGGAATCTCTTCATGAACTCAATACTAGTCTCCCCATCTAACCGACGAATCAATTTGTACTCCCGTTCATACTTTTCTTTTTCCGAGTATGGAAAATACTACAAGAAGAAGATATTGTGAAAATCGTTCCATGCCAATGTCGTCACAAATGCATCACCACCCTTGGCTTGATTATATGCCCTCCACCAACTATGGGCATCTCTATCCAGTTTATATGTTGCCAATCTCGACTTAAATTGATCATCACACCCCAAAACCTTAAAGAACTTCTCGATATGTGCAATCCAGTTCTTTGCCTCAACCGGTGTGGATGCTAAGCTGAAAGATTGAGGTTTTTGCTTCATGAACCTCTCCAACCACACATGGATATCCGTGCGTTGTGCATCACCAGTATTACCTCTACGTCTACCATTTCGCCGATTACCATTATTCCCATTATTCTCGTTTTGACGAATCTCGTCTGTAATCCGAGTCGTAAGAGTAGGTAACAATGTTGTAACAGCCTGCTCTACCGCAGCAGCACAAGCAGGGTCCGCTCCGTTGTTCCTACGATTGCGACGGGGAGGCATCTAAACGATTAAGAAAAGAATCAACACCATAAAATTAGAGGTTACGATTAGAATTCGGAAGAGAGCGATTAATTCAAAAATGGAACCTAAATGTCTACCCACTCCTCACAGGTCATAACCTAAGTTTTACAGGACGAACCTAAGGCTCTGATATCATAATTGTAACACCCCACCCAAGAATGAGTCAAATGTCATACTTATGCCATCAAAACAAACATAAGCGGAAGACTTTATACAGAAAATGGTTTAATAATGTTTACCAAGAAAAACTAAAGAAATAAATTGTCAAGTACATCATGACTTCCAAACGAAAACAATTCCAATCTTTAAAGTCTAAGCGAAAGATAAATTTAACTTCAAAGTCTAAACAATTATAAAGAAATGGAAAAGCTATCATCAAGTCGGTCCACTATGAGCTCCTAAGCACTCTTCACTCATAACCCAACTTCCCTCTTATTACCTGCCGCGGAGAAAAGAAATGCGGCTAAGCTAAAGCTCAGTGAACAGATATAAACAAAACATATATATCAAGTATAAATAAGTAAACGAAATGGAATTACCATAACATGGGCAACAAAGATCTCATATCATAAGAGCTGAATGAAATAAGTAGCCAAACAAAATAGGTAGCCAATTGAAATAGGTAGTCAAACGAAATAGGTAGCCAAACGAAACATATGAAAATGCCCAACGAGCTTTAGACTAAATAATCCAACATGCATCGTATCATATCATATCAAATTGTACATGGGAGTTGCAGACTCCAGATGTACCCTAAAAATGTGAAATGGGGTGTTGGCACCACACTGATCCACTCACCAAAACTGCATTGAACAAAGTACCTAGGATGCATCCATACGCTCCTTACAAATCAAATCATATATGGCTAAGTGCATAATAGAGCACATAAAATAAAAGGGAACGCCGTTGACTGATACCTACATACCGTCCACAATAGTGCCGACTCATATACCACTTTGCTTGCCCATGGGTCAATGACGTATGCGGCCATGGTACCTCCATGGCTAGTTAGCTCGGGCATCGAAACAAAACAAATGGTTCATATAGCATATCGAAATGAAACATATTATATCCAAAGAAGATCATGTCTAAACAAAACGAATGAGTTCATATAAAGGCAATGTCAAATGAGCACGTGTTAAACGAGTTCAATGAGATTATCAAATAGGGTTGCAAATGAATAGACAAGACAAATAATTATTACGAAGGTGCAAATAGATAAGTATCAAATGTCATGCAGAAAAAAAATTTCCTCTTAAAAAAATGATTGAATAGGATTGGACCTTAAAAACAATTCAACGCGTACTCGAAAACACAACTTACTCCTTCTTCATTTTATCTACAAGAATTTGGAAATTCTAACAGTTAATTATTTATGAGCTCATTTTGACTAGTATATATATTAGTTTAGTTATTATTGTTACATGCCATACCCTTGTAGCTAATTATTCTGATGGTACATACCATTTCTATATGTAATTAACCATATGCCATTTTATAATATTAGTGATACTCTGTGTTACTATCTAACCAATACATCACACGTGCATGAATAAATTTACATTATGACCAACTTCTATTCATTTTGATGCAATGCGAGTTTACGTATAAAATCCAAAAACGATGTTCATGCATGAAAAACTTTTTCTTCTTGCCCTACTACCGGTTGGTTTAATCCAAGCGATCAAACTGCACAAGCCCATGTTCATGAATTTGATAGATTTAGTTTCATATTTAAACTTCAGTTGTTTAACTGTTGTTTATGTTAGTGTAGGATCGCGATACACGACTAGGAGTGTGTGAGCCTATTGGGGGCACACACGATAAAACATTTAGAGTACGCTTATTGACTTCACGAAAACACCGATTGTAAGCCATTCGGACAAAGAATGACCAAGACAAGAACCATGTGTTTTTTCTTTTGTTTGGCCGGTTTATGGAAGGCAAAAGAAGTTCTTTTGAGTAGTGTCTAGGTCCATTTGTTGAGGAATAGAGTTGGTGGAAGAGTATGTGATAGACTTGGAATGGCCTTTTTGGTCCTTATCATGATTAGAGAAGTGTATGGTATATAAACCCTAATCACACTCTCCCCTCATTCCACAAGCGACAAACACACACAAAGAGCACTTCCAAATTCAGTTGTCAAAGGTAGACTCCTCCTCTCTCATCTCCAAACTAATCTCAGCCGAATACCCTAAACCCTTATTAGGGTTCTTGATTATTTTGTTGCTGCCTAATTCGGTTAACCCTTTTGAGGGCTTTTCGATTTGGTTTTTGATCCCAGGCTGTTCAAGCAGGTTCATACACTTAAGTTACTTGTTCCCAAGGCGTGGGGATTGATAGATTCGATCTGGGATTTAGTTTTGGGCTTATTCGGTTCTCTGCCTAATTCGGTTCCAACCGAATTCGGTTGAAACATAACACAACTTTCTGTATTTCGGTGCTAGATACAAGAGAGGTATTAGGGCTTTTATTCAGGGGTGATTGGTATACAATAGTTGTATTGTGTCATACGTGGAGTTTGGACTAGCATCCGGGTGTGCTTGTTTACGTGTTTGTGTGAGCACTCATAGAGGTGGCAATTTAGTCACTCGTTTCTCATTCTTGGTTTCTTTGATTTGCTGGTGACGACGAGGGTATGTTCCTATTTAATTATACATGTCCTTTAAATGTGTTTTATGTATGTTAATTATTGTACTAGACTAGATCTATCCGCTGCGCACTCGTATGAGTTAATGGTTAACTTGATTGTTAAATTCCAACAGTGGCATCACGAGTCAATTAGTTTAGTATACATGTATTACATACAATTTATAACACGCTAGGGCTGCATGAAATTGGATTATTTATTGTTTTTTATTGAAAATTATGGCAACGACATGCAATCCTTGCCATAACTAAATAACCAACCTAGAATGAACACAAACATAAAATGATAAAAAGAAGTATAGATTAAAAATTAAATTGTTAATTAAGTTGCTATGTTAATCTATTCTTGTTTTATCTCGGCTGTAAGACTCACGCAATCATGTTATATGATGTATGTGGCGATCTAGGCACTTTAGCAGAAAACCTAGTGAGAGTCTTATGGTTCTCCAATTGGGGAAGACTCTTTTGAGAACTCGAGGCATTATGTGATTTACTGCTTTCATTTTAAGAGTTGTTCCTCAATTTTCAATCCATTATTAGTCTGTTTTAATTGCTTATATGTGATATGCCTTGTGTCTAGTCAATATTTGCAAAATATAGATTTTATGAAACTCTTAAAACCGGACTAATACTTATAAAGTAATTTGGATTGAACATGTCTAATATTACACACATAATTTTATTCCTTGTGACCAATTATGTGTTATTTGTGAAACCGGGGTTTTTGGACAAATTAATATGGACATAAAAACTATGAAATTTGATTTCTTGTGAAGCTTTAGTTTTACATGCGCGATATGGGGTTGAATTGATCTTTAATTTTCTCCCGCCCCACTACATGCTTCGGCATATGAGGGAATTATTGGAATTACTTGTCTTCGGACTAAGTAGGAGTACAATATAGGGTTGATCAATTTGTAATCCCACCATATTGGCATCAATAAAACTAAATGTTAACAAAAGGGGTTTCTTAACATACATAGCATCATTAGTCAATTGGAAGTATGGCTCACCCATTATGGACAAACTAAAAGAGAAGTTTAAGGCGGGTTGAAGTAAGATTCCCCAAATGAAGTCAGGTTTTTAATACGCTTCACGCTGAATTTGATGGGTTTGTGCAAAATTACAACATGCATAGCCTGGGGAAGACTGTTAACGAGTTGCATGCTATGCTAAAGCTCCATGAGCAAACTCTTAATCTGCCCAAACACAACGCTCCTGCTCTACATGCTATTCGAGCTAGTAAAGTCCAGAAAGGTAAAAAGCACAACAAATCGCAACCCTCAAAGGTTGCCAGGGGACAAAATCAAGGGAATGGAAAAAATAAGCACGCTTACGCTCCCAAGCCCAAGATTCCCCCTCCAC
>BQNB010065406.1:0-34953 GCA_026074375.1 Tanacetum coccineum | reverse complement strand
GTAACTTGGTAATCTTCTTAATTACTCTTAGAATTATATTATTTTGTGATATATTTTTAAGTATAATAAACTGCAATCACATCATCACCCGGTCCGCGAAATGGACACGAATTTTGAACTTGTTGAATCATGTCATTCTTAAGTCCAAAAGTCGTTGCTTGAATTGCAATCGGAGCAATTGGTCCACCTCGACCATCTAAAGATGGTTGGCACAACTCCTCCATAGTCCGGAGGTCGGGAACTGGTAAACCACCTCCTCCGGCGGGAGGTGGTCCGGCACCACCGGCTCCATTAGCGGCCATGTTAACTACGGGAGGATTATCAAAAGGTTCTTCAAGATTAAAAGGTTCAACAACTACCGGTGGGGCTTGTTGTTGATGACGGTTTTGATTTCGAGATTGAGAACGAGTGCGCATGCACTTAAACTATAAAAAGAAAATTTACACTAATTTTTTTTTTTGTTTTTTCAACAATTTTTCACAATCTATTTTAATAACGGACAACGAGATAAGACACTTAAACCTAATAATCAACAAGCTTCTCGGTAGCTCTTTAAAAGAATTAACTTTTAAAGGTGAGCCGTACGTCGCTAGTGACACAAAAGGTAAGTTTTAAATCTTTGGTTCGGGAACTTATTAATGGATAATACTTCAGTTGAAAGTATTATATGTTGGTGTTCTTTTACCAACTTGATGATTTTTATTGATAATTAAGGACAATTTTTTTATATTTTTGATTTTTCTTGATTTTTTTTGGTTTTTTATATATATAAATATACTAATAAAAGAAAAGGAAAAATATTTTTGTATTTTTGTCAAACTTCGAAACGACAAACGCTTTCACTCCTCCCTGGCAACAGCGCCAAAAGTTGATTTGGGTAAATTCAACCCTTTATAAAATTATAAATAAATATATATAATACTTATAAATATATAATAAGGATAATTATCAGCAAAATCAATGAAACCGGAAGTAGTATATGATGTTCCCGGGTCGTAGTCCAACGAGAAGTGAATTGGAAAGTCGAAAGTCGGTTTGATATTTGATGTTTGAATGGAAAAAAGCTTTGGATTTGGTTTTTCTAATTAAAAAGCAAAAACGAATGCGAGAAAACTAAAACGAAAGCCTAAAAGTGATTAAAACGTAAAAACGAAAACCGGGACTTAAACCCGTTCTTTAGAAAACGAAATTTTGCAAAAATGACCCTACGGAAGCAAAATTAATTTTCCTAAGTGCTAAATGACAAAAGAAAATTTTCTAAAAAAGAATTATATTTTTTTGACTTTTTTATAATTTATTATGAATTAAAAACTGTTTTATAAAGAAAAAATAATTAAAAATAGCAAACAATTTTAGAAAAATCTCAAAAAATACAGGAAAGTAGCTTGAAGTGAGTAGATTCTAAGAAAAATAAGAGCTGGAATGGTGGCTTATAGAATAAGCAGAAAAGTGCTTATTAGCTAAAAAGGAAAATGTGACTATAAAGATTTAATTGTGCAAATAGATGTTGGATGAGCTAATGTAGCATAGTGGTTAAGGGAGTGTGTTGTGAGGTGCTTGTTTGGTAAAGGGGAGGTCCAGGGTTCGACCCTTGGCCTCTTCTTTTTATTTTCATTTTTTTTAATTTTTCTTTTTAAACTTGTAAACCAGATAAATATATGTAACTTTAAAAAAGACAAATTTTTTGGAACTCAAAAATTAGCTGAAAAATAAGCACAAAATAGGGGCAGACTATACTATTTTTTTAACTAAGGCATATAAGCAAACTGGTATGGCAGTTTAAGCAAAATTAATCTAAGACAAAAGTAAAATAAGCAAAGATAAATGGGGTCCTATATCTAATAAGCAAATTCAAATAAAAAGAAACAAAGAAAAAAACAGCAGATAAGCTAAATAAGCAAATAAGCACTAGGCAAAAATTGCATACAAACAGCCCTAAGGGGTCACTTTTGGGCTTATTTTTAAGCACCAAGAAGGGCACTTAAGGGCTGGGGCTTATACCAGCTTAAAGAACAGCTTGGGGGCTGTCTACAAATGCAAAAAGAACAAATTATGGAAAACAAATAAGCTACTAAAAGGGGCTATTGAAAGCTACTGCCACAAACAGCATATGCTGATGTGGAAATTTGAAAAGCCCAAGGGCTAATTTGCAGCCTATCAATAAGCAAGCAAATAAGCTCAAAAATAAAAGGTGAGGCAAAACAGATGGATTTTGACTTGAAAAGAGCTTATGCTCAAAAATTTAAGGTCTAAAAAAAACAAAGTTTACTATCTGAAATTAGGATTTGAAAAAGGCACTTTTGAAACTAAAAATTGACTTGACAGTTTTGACAATATAAGACTTAAAACTAAAAGAGACTTAAAAACACTTACCCTACTCTATTTTGACACTAAAAGGGACACAAAATTAAGACTCAAAAGCTGGTTAAAAACAAGCTTATCCAATAAGCTATGACACCACAGTTTTGAAACCTCAGTTTTGGACACCTATTAACAAAACTCAAAAACAATTTTAAAGACTAAAAACCATTGAAAAACAGATTAAGAATAACTATAAAAAGGGTTGCAAAACTTGGCCAAATGACCCAATGGTTTAAAACACAGAATGACCCACTTTGGGTCTTTACCCAAACACCCCTTAAGTTTTTCAAAGTTAATTTTAAAACAGTTTCACAAAGATTTAAACAAGGAAGTTTGAAAACAGATAAAAAGTAAACACTAATGAGCAATAATAAACAAAAAGCACACAACAATAAGCACTTAAATAGACAGAATAAGCAATAAGCAGTTTACAAGGCAAATTTGGCAGTTTTAAGGAAAAAGCATACAAAATGACATATAAGCATAAAACTAAGACAAATAAGCATGAAACAGTAATAATAAGCAAGAAAAACAACAAATAAGCACAAATAAGCTAATGAACAGTGAAAATAAGCAAAAATGGAAAAGAGAACTTACAAAGGGTCCTAGCTTTTGGCAGGAGAATAAGCTTTCAATAGCTTAAAAACACACCCTAATGCTTACCATAAGCTCTAAACCAAGGCCATCCTTAATTCACCTTGTTCCTTTGCTTTTCTTGAAAGTTTCTTTATGATTTTTTTTTTGATTTTTGAGTTTTTTAACAGGAAACTTAAACAAGCCTTTTTTTAAAAAACTTTTATAAGAGCTCAAAACAGGATTTTAAAGATAATAAGCTTAAATGACAATAATGTAAAGAAAACTTGTAAATTTGCATAAAAGTAAAGTGCAAGAAAATTTAAATGACAATTAAGTTAAATGACAAGAAAAGTAAACTGCAATATATTAAAATTGGTACCAAACTTAGGTTAATATAAGATTTGACTTAACTCTAAAATTCGACCCTCTACAATGCATTCATGTAACAAAATCAATGATGGATTCTAGGGTTTCATAAAATTCAGAATATTAATGATATTTAATGATGATAGAATGATTAGGGCTTGATTAGGGTCATGTTCATGCAATTGGTTAGGTTAGATTTGCGTTAAAACTTGATTTAGGGTTGAGCAGAATTTTAGGTCGTGTTCAATGACTGATATATAGATGATTAAAACGTGTTTTGATATGTTTCTTGAGCCTATGAATAATTCAAAAGAGTCTAGTTTCTATAAAATCTGGCCTCGAAATTTTTTAAGGTCGGGAAGTCATTCAAATGTTGGTTACACTAAAAATTGTCAGAACAGTAAATACGGGTCAGATTTAGGTCATGTTTGTGAGGGTAAAACCTATACTTAAAAGTGGAATTAAGCTTAGCCCTTCTACAGTAGTTAAGTTCCATATGTCTATGGATAATCCTGTAAAAATTAGCCTCTGAAAGCATGTCTAAGTATGGTAGTTAGAGTGATATATTTTGGTGTGCAATCAGATCCGAATTAGGACAGTTTTGAAGTTTGATTTTATTTGAGGTAGTTACACATGTAAGTAATACTTGGGAATCACAAGGTAGTTAATATACTCATAAATGAACATGGGTGATTTTTGGTATAATTTATGAAGGTCATTAAGTAAGGGTTTTGGGTACGTAAAGAGACACTAAAATTCTGCAATTTTGAGTTAATTATAAGTAGCTAGTGTAAAGTGTTAATGAGATGGTTAAGGTTGGGCATGGTGTCGGGGTGACCCATGATGGTTAACTAAACCCTTAGACATCCATCATATGTGTGTTACATGGACTAGAGCTTTTAGCTTGGTCGCGTGTAACCGTGTTTATTTATTTGTATAGTTGCGTGTTGAGATTTGGAAGCTGCGTTTGAGCATTCAGGTGAGTTTCATAGCCCCTCTTTTCTTATGATTTATTGGGGTGGAAATGATGCAAAGTGTTTGGAAATGTTTTGATTATTGTGATAATGTGTTGTCAAAGATGCATGGACTATACGTGACTATTGTATGTTGTGTGCTACATGTTTTGTGATGTGATATTGTGAATTGCGAACTAAGTCAGGGGGGTCACCTGCGGGTATCCATGGCCTGTTAGTAGATGGTACTGTGGCCTAGCGAGCAGGAAGGTTACTTTGAGAGTATCCATGGCCTGGGCTAAGGGGGTAACCACAGGGACCTTGGTACGATATGAGACGTCTCGTGGTCGTTTGCTGGGTATTTGTGTGATTGATTGGATTTGCATGTTAGCCTGTATGATAGTTCATTTATTGTCCTGCAATGTTTTCTTTATTATCACAGTAATTTACAGTTGGATTTGATTATCGTGTCTTAAACCTATGACTCTCACCAACTTTATGTTGACGTTTTAAGCATCATTTTCAGGTAATCATGTTGAGGATGTTGATGTTAGGAAGAGTGGCTAGTGAGACCGTAGGCTTGCATGCGGAGTCATTCTCCTAGAGATTTTATTTATGTCTTTTGAATTGTTTGCTATTTGATTGTTCATTGGATGTTTAGACTTTTGGATTATGTTTCCTTATGGTATGACTTTGCTATCGTAATGCAAGACTCCTTTATCTTGTGTTAGATATTGTCATGACACATTGTGTCTCATTTGTTTATCTATTTCATTTAGTTCTCTCTATTGTTGACACCATTGTGTTGTGATGATATCCATGATGTTACACCTCGTGTTTCCGCCTAGGCGGGGTGTGACAGGCGAGGTTACTCAAGATTTTTAAAATATACTGTATTTTAAAGCTTGGATCGATAAATGGATTTCGACAAATATCTAAAAGGGAAATCTATGCAAAGACTACCACTTTTTGAAAGCGATAGGTTTATCTATTGGAAAAATAGATTCAAAACGTATGCAAAATCAAAAGATCTTGATCTTTGGAATGTTATTACCAACGGTGATTTTCATCCTATTGAACAAAATCCGAAAACCAACTTAGATGAGGTTGTCCCTTTTGAAAAAGAAAGTGATGATCTTAAAAAGAGGCTTGCGAAAAATAATGAAGCCAAAATGGTTATTTACAATGCTTTACCAAGAAAATAATATAAAAGAATTTTCATGTGTAATACGGCAAAAGAAATTTAGAAAACTTTGTTAATCACCCATCAAGGTAATAACCAAGTCAACGATAATAAGATTGACTTTTTGGTACAACAATATGAACAATTTGTCATTTCCGAAGACGAATCTACAGATAGTGCTTTTGCTAGATTTAATACCATTATTACTAGTCTAAAAGCTCTTGATGAAGGTTACTCTAGCAAGAACTATGTTAGGAAGTTTCTTAGGGCTCTACATCCAAAATGGAGAGAAAAGGTCATGGCGATTGAAGAGTCGAAGGACTTGACATCACTATCTGTTGATGAACTCATCGGGAACCTAAAAGTTCATGAGATGATCATCAAGAAAGATTCCAAAATAGGCAAAGCTAAGGGAGAAAGAAAATCTCTAGCTTTAAAGGCTAAGAAGGAATCTAGTGATGAAGAATGTTCGACTTCCGGAAGTAAAGACGAGGAGTATGCCATGGCGGTTAGAGACTTCAAGAAGTTCTTCAAGAGAAGAGGAAGATTTGTAAGACAACCACGAAATGATAAAAAGACGTTCCAAAGAAGCCGAGATGACAAGAACGGAAAAAGTGATATGAAATGCTTTAGATGCGGAGATCCAAATTATCTCATCAGAGAATGTCCAAAACCACCGAAAGACAAGAACCAAAGAGCATTCGTCGGAGGTTCTTGAAGTGATAGCGGTAAGGAAGATGATGAAAAGGATAAAGACGGATGTCTCGTGGCTCAAGCATCTAGTGAGGTACATTTTGAATCCTCTTACTTTAGTGATGAGAATTCTTTGGTAGATGACACTATGTTTGATAGTGAATACTATAAATTCCAAAAAATGAGTCTAACGATAATATTTAAGAACAAACACTTAAAAAGTGTTAGAAACGAGTTAGAAAAAGAAATTAGTGAATTAAAAGAAAAGTTGTCTAAACTTGAGAAAAACAAGGGAGTTGATCTAGAATACAAAGTGTCAATTACTTAAAATCGACAACGAAAAACTCAAAGAGGGAGCTCTTAAGCTAACTCAACTTGAAAAGAGTACACATTCTTTAAATGAAATGTTGAGTAATTAAAAACCCTTCGGAGATAAATCGGGTCTAGGGTTTAACTCATTTAAAGCATCATCTATCGGGACTAAGGAAATAAAATTTATAAAACCTAAGGATAATTCGTCCTCTTGTGGCGGCCTCCAAAGCTCTGTGGGCGCCCCCATAAAGTCCAAACGGCCCCAAAGCATTTGAGGGATCGCATGTCTGTTCACCATATGTCAAAAAAGTTGTTTTTGTTTAAAAATCCATTTTAGGTCCTAGACCAAAACATATAATGGTAAATAATGTTAAAATTCCCATTGCTAGTGATAATGAAGCTAAACAATTTTATAAACCATCGTTAAAACTCGAAGTTGGATTTTCTAAACCAAAATTTAGGTCAAGAACTCCACCTCTTAGAAGAGTAAATAATTCTTATCCTCGTCCTAAAACACCGCAACCAAGAAGAAACGTTGGTCGACAAAACCAACCTCATGGATATCCTGTAACTTGGAATAACTTCCAACCTGAAAGTTACATACCATGGGGAATGTGTTCTTCATTTACACATCTCAATCAAATGCATCAAATGCAAGGGATGTTTAGCACTAAAAACTTTAGACCCATGAGATATTAGGGACCAAATGTTTGAGTTGTTGTTTGATATAAATAGATATGCTTTGGAGTCGACTTGGAACCCGACGAGTGGATAAAAGATAGCGGATGCTCTAAACACATGATGGGCAACCGAAATATTTTTTCAACCTACACATACAATGGAGGTAACGTCATCTTTGGTAGTAATCTACGTGGTAACATCATTGGCAAAGGTACGATCTCTCATGGCTCGCTTAAAATTGCAAATGTAGAGCATGTAGATAATTTAGGATTTAACTTGCTAAGTGTAGGACAAATATGTGATAGTAAGTGTAAGGTTATATTTTCTGAAAATGATAGCGAAATAGTTAAGGACAGTAAAGTGATAGGTAGAGGTATTAGGAAGAAAGGATTATATGTGATGAAATTAGGAACTAAGCCCGAAAATAAAATTTGTCTTGCAACGATTGATGAAAAATCCACTTTGTGGCATAGGAGATTAGGTTACGCAAATATACGTCTCATTCAATCGTTAGCATCTAAGGAATTAGTTAGGAACTTATCTAAGCTTAAGTTTGATCAACATTTTTTAATGCTTGTAAAATTAGAAAACAAGCTCACGCTAGTCATAAAGCTAAGAAAATAGTCTCAACGACTAGATGCTTAGAACTTCTCCATATAGATCTATTCGGTCTACCCGCCATATGGAGTTATGGAGGAAACCTCTACACCTTAGTAATAGTAGACGACTATTCTAGGTACACTTGGACAAGATTCCTTAAAACCAAAAACGAAGCCTTTGAACAATTTGAAATACTTAGTAAGAGAATACAAAACCAATTAGGATGTTCTATAGTGTCAATTAGGACCGACCACGGTAGAGAATTTGATAATGAAGTGCAATTTAGAGAGTTTTGTAATGCTAGCGGTATTACACACAACTTCTCGGCTCCACGCACTCCACAATCAAATGCCATGGTAGAAAGGAAAAACAGGACACTACAAGAAATGAGTAGAACCATGTTGAATGAATAATCGTTACCACAAAATTTTTGGTGTAACGTCGTAGACACTTCAACTTACATCCTCAACCGAATCCTAATTAGAGCCATATTAGGAAAAACACCTTATGAATGCTTAAGAGGTAGGAAACCTACTATTGATTATTTTAGAGTGTTTGGAAGCAAGTGCTTCATTTTAAACACCAAATACTACCTTACTAAGTTTGACCCAAAGTCATACGAAGGTGTCTTTTTAGGTTATTCCCAAAATAGCAAAGCCTACATCATCCTTAACAAACACACCATGAAAATCAAAGAATCACTCAATGTGACATTCGATGAAACTCCTCCACCCTCTAAGACATCACCCTTGGTGGATGATGAGTTAGATGAAGAAGTAATTAAGGTTACCGAAAAGAAAAGGTTAGAAAGAGACATTGAGGATGAAACTTTAGAAATTGACGAAATAGTCAATATTAAGGAATCTAGGAACCATCCTTTAGAGAATGTCATAGAAAACCTTAACCAAAGAACTCTTAGGTCTCAAGCCCAAAACCAAAGTAACTTCTTTTGTTTTATATCAACTATAGAGCCTAAGAATGGGAATGAAGCCTTAAAGGATGAAAGTTGGATAATCATTATGCAAGAAGAATTAAATCAATTCATTGAAAACGATGTTTGGGAGTTAGTATCACAACCTAAGAATATGACAATCATAGGAACTAAATGGGTGTATAGGAATAAGTTAGACGATAACGGTGTTATATCTCGTAATAAGGCTAGGTTAGTCGCCCAAGGTTATAATCAACAAGAGGGCATCTATTATGATGAAACATATGCCCCAGTTGCTAGGTTAGAGTCTATTAGGATCTTATTAGCTTATGCTTGTGCTTTAGATTTCAAGTTATTCCAAATGGATGTAAAAAGTGCATTCCTAAACGGTTTCATCAATGAGGAGGTATAGGTGGCACAACCTTTGGGATTCATTGATTTCGAAAAATTGAATCATGTTTATAAACTCAAGAAAGCTTTATATGGTCTTAAACAAGCACCCAAAGCTTGGTATGATATATTAAAAGCTTTTCTTATTAAACATGAATACAACATGGGAATGGTAGATAACACGCTTTTTACAAAGAAGAAAAGTTCAAATCTCTTCATCGTTCAAATATATGTCAATGACATTATATTCGGTTCGACTTGTCAAGACATGTATGATGAATCTGCCAAAATCATGCATGACGAGTTCGAGATGAGCATGATTGGTAAACTTAACATCTTCCTTGGATTACAAATAAAACAAATGGAAGATGGAATTTTCATTAATTAATCTAAATATATTAAAGAAATGCTTAAGAAATTTGGCTTAGAAGATTCTAAACCAATGAAAACCCCCATGTCCTCGGATACTAAACTCACGATAGACGAAGAGTGTGATTCGGTAGATAGTACAAAGTATCGAGGCATGATAAGTAGTTTACTCTACCTAACGACAAGTAGGCCTGATATCATGTTTAGTGTCTGCTTTTGTGTACGCTTCCAAAAGGATCCCAAAACCTCTCATCTTGAAGCGGTTAAGCGTATCTTCAGATGCATTAAAGGCACTACGCACTTAGGATTATGGTATCTTAAGGGGACCGACATAGAAACCGTAGTATATGCCGAATCTGATCATGCGGGAGATTATGTGGACCCAAAAAGCACTAGCGGTATTTATACGTTTGTAGATTGTTGTCTAACATCGTGGTTCTCGAAGAAACAAACCGCTCTTGCTATATCAACGACCGAAGCCGAATACATAAGCGCCGGAAAGGCATGTCAACAAGCACAATGGATGAACAAGCTCTTATCGACTACGAAATTCGACTTGATGACGTCCCGATAATGTGCGACAATAAAGGCGCGATTGACCTTAGCAAAAACCCGGCGCAACACTCGTGGACTAAACACATCAAAATTCGTCACCACTTTCTTCGGGATAATGTCCAGAAAGGACATATCTCTATCAAAAAAGTCTCATCCGTCGACAGTGTCGCCGACATTCTCACTAAACCCCTTAAATGTGAATCGTTTAACTATCTCCGTCTTGGTTTAGGAATGATGGAACACATTCCATAAATCATTCTTCTAGTCTCGATTCTAGTATGTGTTTCATTTTGTGTCATAACAACTTAATTACTTCATCTAAAGTATTTTAAGGATTTTAATTCGCGAAATGCAAATTAAAACGTCACTCCTTTCATAAAAATTTTGTCAAAAATCGAGTCTAAAACCCTCTGCTGAGGGCAGCCCCCATATCAATATGGGACCACCAACAGACGAGATATAGTCTGTCTTCTCACTTTTGTTAAACACAAAAACAAACACCCCTTTCTCTCTTACTGCAGCGACGAACACAAACCAAAATGCACCAAACCTTAAAATCAACCATTAAAACTCAAATTGAAGATCAAATCAACACCAATAATCATTCCTAACATCATTAAGATCATCAATTGTAAGTCATCTCATCTATTTTCTTTCCAATTCGCGTCTAGGGTTCATGTTGAACAAAAAATCAAAATTGGAGATTTTTCATTTTTCTTTTAATTGTATGCAATTTGGACTATAATAACACAATGTATAACTAATATGCTTCCCGTAGACATAAGATTTGCATAATTAAATGTGTTTGTCAAAAATTTTGATATGAAAAAAAGCCCCAATTTTCTTTGGAAATTGCTTGCGTTAGAAACACTATAAAAATGTTTTAAGGCATTGTTAATACACTCTAAAAACGTTTTTGCATTCATAATGATCTCATGAACATCATTCAAAATATTTAATCAATGAATATTTTTGACATGTTTGGATGAGCAAAATTGAATTAAAGAGTGTTTGGGTTAACTCATACGTTTTTATCTTAGAGTCGAGTTAACCGCAACTCCACATTTGTTGCATATAGGCACACACTATGCATTTTTCTAAAGGAATTTAAAAATTAAGAATAACACATACTAAAATTTTCATATTATTGTGATTAGGTGTAAAGAATGTCTCAATAAGAATTCGAATGCACAAAAACTTACATTAATTCTTCTCAAAAATTACCATATCTAAAATTACATTGTCGACCTATCCATGAAGAAAGAGTTGTTGACACAACGTTTGATTCCAAATGACTCTTAGAAAAGAACCTACTCAAAGTTGGATTTCAAACTCTTCTTCACTTAAAAGGAACCTATATCCAAAACTTATAATAGAGTTTTATCAAACATTTGAACTCACTCTAGTAAGTGATCTTTGGATCATATTATTCAAAATAAATGGAAAACGTGTTGGTGCATCGTTTTGAGATTTTGCAACTCTACTCGATATTCCTTTTAAAGGACATTGTTTCTACAACAATGAATGGTCTCTAAAATCCATTAACAATCATAACACTACTCCAACAAATGATCCCCTCTATACCAAATTAACTCATCCAACCTCAATTATATACAACGTAACTAAGAAACATCTAAACGGGTTCAAGTTCGCACTTGAGGATCCATGCAATCTCTTTGTTGAAGAGGTATCTCCTTATCTCAAAGCGGCACATCTTCTCATTCGTGAGAACATCATATGTACCATTGATATTGACAAAGATCTCTTGTCGACTTGTGAAGCCTATATGCTCTTTTGCAATACTTCCTCCACAACATTCAATCTCTCACTTCATCATAAATCGAATAAATGATTTCAAGCATCGCCCTAATGGCATCTTGCCATACGGTCTTTTACTCTTAAAATTTCTTGACAAACTAACCGGGTACTCCCTAAATGATCATAAATACATCTCTCACCCAACAAAACTGAATCTTCTATCTAACCTCTTCAGTGAGGAATTTTCAGAAGATATTTGGTTTGCCTATCATGATCATCATAAGTAAATTAGATGTAGCACAAGAACCAAATGTAACACGATTACACATTAGGACAACTTTGTCTGTAAAATTAAATTAGATACTATTATGACATATTTTAGTATGTGTATAACTTCTCTTAACTATATCTTATGCTTCTTCTTGCTAAATATGTATCATCTAAATGCATGATGGAATTAGGCTAGATTATTCACTTTGTTTGGCACTTGACTAAACTAGTTTATTCTTGGGAAATATGAGTTGTTAAAACTAAACCCTCTATAGTATTTTCTCTTTTCTACATAAAATTAAAAAACTGGGAAGTCTGGGAAAATTTCGTAACACCCAGAAAATGGCCCCCAAATACATGGGGCAGCCCCCAAACATATCTGGGACCGCCCAGTATTTAAGGGACCGCCATCAGCAGGGATGTGAACTTTTTACTGTTCTCACTTTTTCTGTATCTTTGACCATCCCTACACTAGACATTGTTGGACTTTCTCTGTTTAGCCAAGCATTTCTTGGCATCTCCATCTCCTAACACCATGCCTTTCCATAACTTTCCTTTATAAACTAATCATCCTCCTCATTTACATTCATCTTATCTTTCTCTCTTCAATCTCCATTCACTTGTCATGTCTTCTTCTCGCCCTTCTCGAAACTATGGAGAAAGACATCGAAAGTCTATAATAGACACTTAGAGACACAACACTCTTCTACCCTATTCACCTCCTCTATCACCCAACATTTTGCCACCACACTCTCCTAACATTGTTAATCCTTCATCTCAAACCACTCAATCACAAAATCAAACTAGGGAGCAAATCATGAATGAACTTAACCAACTTCATCACCTATATAACATTATTGAAACCAAACTTCAACGTGTAGCAAATGCTTCTACACAAACTCCTCCGTTACCACCTTCACCATTAACAACCATAATTCACCCCGCCACAAATGACCAAGTCACATTTCATTCTGGTTTTTGTCATTGTTGCATGTACACCCAAACTCTCTTTTATAAGTTAAGAGATGACATCCATCGACTTGAGTCCCTCCTCACTCAAGGTCATGCTCCACCTAACAATGCCTCACCAACCTCTCCTTTATCACCTCTACATTAATGACCACCCATCCTTTAGTTAAAGCATCTCCTAGACATCAAGAATCAACTACTCTAGCTATAGTTTAGAATGTTTCTTTATGATTATGCCTCTATGCTTAATTTCTAGTCTTGTAATATTCATACTCCTCTGGTATGAATGTAATATATTATGAATGAATGGCTATTTATTAGTATGGGTGATATGAATGCATTATGCCTTAGAAGGCGACTTCTCTTCTATATAGCCATGAATATATTTGTCGGAATTATTTCTACTTGTTAGAAATGTTTCTTTCACTTGTACTTCTAACTCGGTTTTGTAGCAAAATCCCATAAGCTCAAAGCATTGGTGCCTCGAACGAGGGGGAGCATACATCAAGGGGGAGTCTTGGCATCGTCGATTTCTTTCTTCTCTACTCGACGACCAACCTTTTTGGATTCTACAAAAAGGGCGAGAAATGGATCATAACTCATTAATAACTTGCAAAATTTTATCTTTGTCTAAAATGAGTTTATATTTTGTCATCATCAAAAAAGAGGAGATTGTTAATACAAATAATGCCTAAAATGTTATTTATATTTTTCAAATCCTCTACGTTTTGAAGATGATAAAATGTAAAAACGTCTACGATAAAAATAAACGTTTACGTGTTATTAATAGTAAATTTTCATTTCAATGTAAATCACTTAAGGTATGCATAAACAAATCATTAAACATGATTATTGATCAAGAAAATATTTTTTTCTTAACCATTACATTTCTACAAAAGTTTTTTTACAAAAATAAATATATACAAAATATTTTTATTTATAAAAGAAATGTTTTATTTAATTATAAAATTTTGAATCTGATTTTCCCCCTAAAATAGAAAGTTCCACACAAGTTTCAACCTTCCTCACAAAAAGACAAAAATGAAAGCATCTGCCTAGGGGCGGCCCCTGATAGGCAGAACGCCCCCCAGATATATCTGGGACTACCAGGACCACCCACAGGAGATGTTGGTTTTTCCTGACTATAAATACTGCACTATTCCCTACAGATTTTCATACCTCTTAGCACGAATTTTTCAGATTACCTTCTCTCACTAAAACCTTCTTTCTCTCTCTAAATCTCTTGATCAATAACATAGTTTAATCTTGTTTCAAGTGATCAAATCTCATCTTCTACTTTCTTCCTTCTTCTATCAAGTGCAAGAGAATAACACTCGTATTCGCCAAGAAACAAAGTATTATAGATTAGTGATTTCTCATCTATTCTTCTAAGATCCAAAACTCTATTTTCTTGATCTTGTGTTTGTGTGTAAAATCGGATAGTGTATAAATCCGATTATGTTGATCGTGTGTCGGTTAGTATTTTAGTCCTTAAAAATACATTGGTGAAGTGGTAGATTGGTTCTAGCTAAGATTAGGACTCGACATTTAGCTTAGTGTCGAAAAATAACGTAAGCAACGTGTAAACGGTTTTCTCAACCTAAAGGGAGCTTGTTGACATAGTGAAATCTCGAGTCAGATACTCGGGGAGTAGAGTAGGGCGAAGAAGAGCTTCGTAGCCGAAGCACTATAAATCTCGGTGTTGTGGTTTGATTGTTCTATCTCTTACCTTTCATCTTTTACTTACTCTTATATTTATTGTTTGTATTGTGATTGTGTTGCAAGTAGTTAGATACATTAATTGTTCATATCGTTGATTGATCTTGCATATATTAGAATCTAGTGTTTTTATAAGCAAAGTTTTTAAAACAAAAACAAACCGGTAAATTATTCAACCCCCCTTCTAGTTTCCATAGTATTTATTTTATGATGCAGACTAAAAGTCACAGATCCATCTACTTTATCATAAGTTTTTTTTAATTCTTCCCAAACATATTAAGCTCTTTTTGTAAAAGTTTGACCCAGAAAAAGTTCCTCAGACATAGAATTCAAAATCCAACCCAAAACAATACTCCCTCCGTCCCACATTAAGTGTCCACTTGACTTTTTCAAAGTCTTTTTTCTTCAACTTTGACCTTAATGATTTCTTCTTATGTTATATGATACTTGATGCAAGATATATGAATGGATAGAGTTTTGAATATATTTTTCGTTGGTATAATTTTCGTTCAATATTATATAACACAAACAAAAATATTTATAGTCAAAGTTAATGAAAAAAGACTTAAAAGATTCCATTGTGGACACTTAATATGGGACGGAGGGAGTAGCATTCACCATATCCCATTGTCTGCCTAGAACCATAAATAGTATCAGACCTTCTACATGTACCAGCAATGAAACCAATTTTATTTTTACCCTCTAAAGCAAGAAGCATAGCACATGATCACACTTGATAATTTTCAGTTCTTTTTAGTTTGACAAATGCAACAGTTAAAGCAGCAGAATCATTAGGATGTAAATGCAAAGGATTACTCTCATCAGATCTACTAATCAAAATAGCATCATTATCATCAGGTTCATACTCATCGTCAGTAAAACCATGCACAGACATAATGACAAAATATAGAGATATACACACAAGAGAGAAGAAAAAAATTCCAAGGTATTCACACCACTCAAGGTGGCAGATCAAGGGCTGACAGACTCACAAGACACAAAATAAAAAACAAACAACCAATAACACAAATAACAACATCCTCAACCAATACCACAACTCCACAATAGTGTATCTACTTATCCTTCAGCAATCTAATGCAAGAAAATAAAGACAGAAAATAAGAAGAAAGTGAGAGAGGTGTTACAGTGTACGCAAACAATAACCAGCGAAAGTCAAATCCTGCAACACCTTGATTCACTTAGTCAAGGTGTTAACAAGAAACCCATAGTCTTAAATCCCAACAGAATCACCAAGAAACCCTAATTTCTCAAAATTAGGTAAAACCCCTAAAATTTTTCAAAAGCACCAACCAGAATCAGATTTATCAATTAAACATTGTTAATTAACCCCAAGAAGCCTCAGAATGCAAAAGCCCAAAAAATATGAAACATTAATTTTTTCAAAAATTAGGTGTTTTACTTATAACTTCTAGATCTATTGAATTAACCCTATATCTAATGATAAAACAGCTTTAATTTGTCAATATTCGTTTAAAACTCAACAACCCCTAATTTTTTATGAAACCTTAATTTCCCAAAAATCAATTAGAGCAAGATTAAACGACCTTGCTCTGATACCATGTAGAAAAATTCAATTAAAACAGTTTATTGTTATCAAATATCAATTTGACAAACAAATAACCAAACTAATCGTAATCAGAAACTTAAACCAATATCCACCACAACTAATGTGTTATGTTATGTAACTTGATAATTGTTCTATTACAATATTACAATCAGAAACGATAAGATCAATATGATATAAGAAATTAGGGTTACAGTTTTGAGAGTTTAAGTAATCAAAACGCAGAGAGGGAGTAGGTGCAAATAATCTGAGAATGAGTTATGTAGAATTCATCTTCTGGTACTCTTTAACCTTATACAGCCTAAAGCTTTCACTTAGGAGATATTTCAAGGAATGAGTCCCTAGAGATTAGTTATACTTTTAGCCCGCCTACCTCGTGTTTTTCCTATATATAATCAGTGCAAGTCTTTCAACTTTTGTCCATATCAAGCGAGGACCTCATCAATAAGCGAAAAGGACTACAAATGCAACAAACAAAAGACAAAGTTAGTCCCTAAAGTTAATACCAGAAGTCATATATGTCCTTATATTTTAGCAACTTTTCATATGCCAACATACTACATGTGTAAGTGATTGCATCCTGGTTTTATGTATATGTTCATAAAAATACATAAGCAGTGGCAAACATATGACTTTGAATGATCAGGCTCACAAATCTTTTTTACGATGATAAAATGGACTAACTAAATAAGATATGTAATAAGAAATTTCTTAACCAAACTCATTTCGGAGAAATCATAATTTTTGACAAAAAAATATAATACACTACAAAAATCAATGTCGTCCATGTCTAGAATTCCCTTAAATCCGCCCTTGTTGAATGAACTCGTTTGTCTATAAAACGGGTAAGAAATGTATTCGGTTCGTTTATTCTTAAAAGATTAAAAGTCTCCATAAATAATTAGATTATCCGCTAGTTAGGATTAAACACTACTCATACAGTGTTACTAATTATAAATTAATATGGTATCGCGCTAGCATAATGAAAAGAAGAAAAAACTAATGAATCTTCAACAAAACGATGATGGCTTTTAGTATATATATCTTCATGCATTGTTATTGTGAGATTCAGTTGGATTTGAGAATCCGTTAAAGTAGATACTCTGTATATTTGTAGGATCAAAGATCTTACTGACATTGTTTTCATGAGAGCCTCTAGAATCCTTAGTCATCGAACAAAGCCGATAAAGACTATTGTAGTATTAAGAACTCATAGTTCTAAGCAGGGATGGAACCGGGGGGTTTTCGCAGGTTTTCGGGAACCCCATGGATTTTTTTGATATACTGTTAATTTTTAAGGAAAACATTGATTTTTTCTAAATGCATCTTTAATGCACCTGGTTCATCATAATGTGTTTCTACTATTATTTAGTTAGTATCAATCAAAATAATTGTGCATCCAACCATATTTTGTTCTGGTTCATCCCTGGTTCTAAGTAAATGTAAAGACTGAATTAAAAAAATATATATATACTGATCCTTTATCAAAATGAAGATTTGCATGTATCTTGCTCAATCTTGGTTATGATATTATCTTCGTTTATAGCTTTGTTGTGATTATGATGGTTCATTAGAGTCGAAAGAACTTGGTCATCTTCCTTTCTTTCTTACTTAATACTCTAAGTACAAAATAATATTGTGAAAATATAGAATAAAAGCCCGATCTATAAAGTGATAAATTAATTATTAGAGAAAATAGTTTGTTTGTCATTAGGAGTTTCAAATGCTGTTTCTTACCCAATGTATAGTACTAGTTAAAGTGGTCAAAAGTGAATCTTTTGTTCGATAAACTTGACAAAGACAAAGACAAAGACAATAACACATAACTCTCAAGAACTATATTTTGCTCGGCATAAAACATTAATAAAAGATTATTGTCCTTGTTACGGACACATAAAATATAAAATACTAATATATATAATGAAGAAATCATAAGCAAATTATAATATTCAAAATTCAAGATACGGCTACTAAAAATACAAAATCTAGATAAAGTCTTAGTTAGGCGTAATGCCTCAACTACTATAACCAATAATTTAGTATAGCTTTTTTATCCAAAGAAAACCTAATCTAAGATGGTCACATCAGATCAGATAACTTATTAAAGTTAAATCTAAGACATTACGCTTCAACCATACATCCATACATGAGCGAGATCATACGAAAACTTTCATAATCGTAGTCCTGCTAATCTAATTATTTTGATGTTAGTCATACTAGCTAATCAGATTATTTTGAAGCTCATTATATAATGATCATGATCGATTAGCACTGATGAGGAAGTTTTAAACAAAATATGCATGCACATGTGATCATTTACGTGCGAGTAAGCGAGTTAATTACGGAGTAGTAGTTAACACACATGCACATACCAGATTGTTTCTCGTTTAGATCTCGACTTAGCTAGCTTGTGCTAACTAATTAGTCATTAAATGCTATGAAATTGTTTCATTTTTATCACACTGATCAGAAGCAATATCAAACAGAGAAGATCTGAATGAACCATCTTCTAATGATTAAATATGACTCCAAGAATAATAATTAAAATGGTTATGTCTAATGTGTGCTCATAAGCTACTGGTTAACTGCATAAAAAACATTGAGTTTACTAAATTACAAATCACATTTGAGTAAGATAATTTATATGTTTAATGATTGTGTAATAAATGCATTTTTCAACTTAAAATAAAATCTTTTAATCTTGAGTTTCATTAATAGCATTTAAACAATGTCTTATGGGTACCCGTTAGTAATTATAATTTCTACTATATAACAAAAGGCAGAGGTCGTTAAGGCCCATAACGACCGTTAAGCTACAAGACAAAAAAAAAAAAATGAACAGAGTAATTTAATTGTATGTGAATAGTAATATAAACAATAGTAATGGTCGTTAGGTAACGACTGTTAAATTTTTTAATTTTTTTTGTTAAAACTTTAATATTATAAAAAAATTAGTTCAGATTTTACGAAATTGGTCCTTTATGTTCGTGAATTATCCTTGGGGTTATCAAGTTACGAGAATATTCCCTGAGGTTATCTGTCGGTTGCAAAGTTAGTCCTTAACGTAAAACCTCGCAATAATCGTAAAACGACACAGTAGGCATAGACCCCGCGATGAAGCGCGGTTCGCAAACCTCATTTATAAATATTATAAACGTCGTTGTTGTTGTATAATAGTACTGAGTCCATGGGCGGAGACAAAGGGGGGCCCAAGGGGCAAGTGCCCCCCTAGCGAAAAAAATTGTAGTGTAAATTTTCGAAAATATCCGATTTTTTTTCGTAATTTGCCCCTCCTAAGAATCATTTTGTAGTGTAGTTATTAAAAAATATCAAAGTGTGCCCCTCGAGCCAAACTTTCTGGCTCCGCCCCTGACTGAGTCATTGATCCATGGTAACTAGAGAAATATAGTTCTAACTTCTAGAATTATAGCAAGCTGGTTATCATAGTACCATACATAGATCCATTTGGCCTGCATGATTGAATAGAGGTGGCAACTAAATTACATAGGACGAAAACTTAGGCCGCCATGGGTTAAGAACTTAATTAAGATGATTAAACGAATCCAAAACTATCGCTTTCCAATGATATTGGAGAAACTTAATCTTGTTAAACAAATTAAAATATATAATATAAGATTTGGATATGAAAAAGATTTTGGAATCCTTGTTTAAGATTTGGTTTGGAATAACAAAAACGTCACTAGCAACAAGATTGTGATAATATAATCTTAACACACTTTTAAAGGTTTGGATAAGCTTACTATAGCAACCATAATTAACACAAAGGTTTCTAGAGCTTCGTGGATTTGTCACTAAGGAGTGTCGAAAAGATAGGAAATCTAAGACCAATAATAAGTGAAGCCGTGAAGGAGCTCAACACAATCAGTCAATCATGACAATGTAATTTTAGCAACATATTCAATGTACCTTATAACATTGGCATTAAACTAGTGTAATCTTCTTTTTTATCTAACTTTTTATGTGTAGTTTATACATTTTTTATAATGATTTAAGAAGGCATGTCGTCCATCAAGTAAACGTTTTTATTCACGTTTTTTTTCTTTTTATTAAAGTATTTGTTAAACTAATACGTCCATCAGACATGCCTTGAATCTATTGTCATTATATATCTATGAAAATAATTTTCCCTCAAACATATTTTTTTTTTGTAGAATAAACGATTTTGAACAAAATAAGACCAAATAAGATAGTACTAGTAAACAACTAAGCACATTTCTTTTAAAGACAATAAAATTTCAATAACCTAGTAGGTCACTCCAATGGTGGACATACTTAAGGGCATAAGGCAGAAGGTATGCACGTAAATGCCTTCTTAAAAAAATTCTATAATGCTAAATATATGAAATATATATATATATATATATATATATATATATAGGATAAAGATCAAATAAAAAGACAAATATTCGTGAGAAGGATAAAAAGATTTATTTTTTTAAAAAAATTCTCAAAAAATTCTGAAAAAATTCCACAAGATCGTGTATGTTGGTGCATGAAAAAGTTGTAAAGGAAGTTTTTCTAAAAGTGGATAGTTTTGCCCAAAAAAATTTATTAAAAAAAACGTTTGTGCATTAAATCGGTTTTTTTGTGCATCAAAAATTCTTTTTTGTACTCAACTTCTTTTGACTTTTTGCATCAAAATTTTATTGCGCATCAAACTATAACAAGTCGAAAAATTTGTGCATCAAAATTTTTTTGTGCATCAAAATTTCTTTTTTTGCGCATTAAAAAACATATAAAAACTCAAAATTAGAAAAACTTCTTTTACAAAAGTTTTATGCACCAACATACCTGATTTAATGGAATTTTTTTAGAATTTTGCGAGAACTTTTTTAAAAAAAAAAATCTTTTTATCCTTCTCACGAATATTTGTCTTTTTATTTTAACCTTCCCCTATATATATTTGAGGCTTTTAGTGCATATATACCCTCTTCAATATTTTTTGAAAATGCATCCCTTATAATCGATTTATGCGTCCGCCACTGGGTCATTGGTCAGCCCATCCGGTTCGACCCGGTTCAATCACCGAAACCAAATATTATATAACCTATCTCGTCTGAACTCTGAACCAACTTTACCTTTCGTACCTAACATGCCCTTAAAATCACATGATTCTAGTTCTAGTCTCCTCTTATATTCTCTTTGTATTTAGATTGGGAAAAAAAGATGTTGATGCACATAAATCGCAAAAAGACATAATGCACCTAGGCATCACCCCCACCAAATTGATATCTATTCAAGATCATATCATGGCCTCGGATTCTCACATGCTGTATCAAAGATGTGCCTCTTTTTGTTAGGCTAAAGTTTGGTTGGTTACCCAATGAGATATATTGTTGCTGTACCATTTTGGTTATAGATATTTCGCTTCGGATTTACATGTTTTGTGTTATATTTCAAAAGATATTATACTAGATATTGTTTGGAGAATCAAGCGTGTCGATTTGATATCTTGAAGATAATTGGAACATGGTATAGTAATCCTGTTTCGAATAACATAAGCGACAATGACATGAGCAAACCATAAATCCATAATGAGGCCCCCTGTGAGTTTTTGATACAGGTCTGAATATACAACCTTCAGATTATAGACGTTCATAGATATCGTTAGAATCCAAATAAAAACACAATATTGTGAATACTAATGATAGGATTGAAGACAAACGGAGGAAATTGCGTGTTAGCAACTCATAGGAGGAGAGTTTAATGACGAAATATCATGTGAAAAAGACCCTGTCAAAGTCATAGATATTGTAGGAATAGACGCTTAGTTCTCCATTGTGGTTGTTCTTTGAAATTTTACAACCAAAACATAAACGCACACGTTAACCACCTTTGAGAGAACATAATAAGAACTATTAGATGAAGCAGATGCACAATCTCAATTTATATATACTATATATTTGATTGTATCAACTAATTAAGCAGTTTTATATTGTTGAATGATATATGGAAGAGGTTTTTTTTAGCGACATGCAAGTGGAACATCAACTAGAAAAGTTGTTGGTTCAAATATCCGTTAAGCCCAAGCCCATCCGATAAGCCCTACTCGCTACCATGTACGCCCAAGTTTTAAGAAATATACGGTCAAGGTTTAGCCACTAATAAACAGACCACATATCATTCTTGATCTCAAAGTTCCACAAGTTCAAGTACTCTTTTCAAGCTATTCACTTAAATAATAAGTATTGAAATTGGAATGTATTTCTTTATAAAGATACATACATGGATTATGTAATACATTTTTGGTCAACAATTCATGCATACATGATAGTGATTTTTGGTAGAAATTTCATATGGTAGTTGATTATGTGTAAAATGATTGACTTTTGGTTTAATCCAGGAATGTAAGTTTATGAAGCAAAGGAAAGTAGCATATTTTTTAAGATACATATATAATTTCTAAATAAATGTGTAAACCATGAGTGAAATATTATTTCAAATTTCAAACGACATGTCACAACCTTTAAAAGGACAAATGAATTGTGTGGATACTACATTAATTGATATTGAACATTAGAGGTTGGACATCAAATATGACTACATTTTGAAAAACAAGACATAGACCAAAATGCCATAAAAGAAGTAATGTATTGAGCACATGACATGATAGTACGGTTTCACGAAAATGAACTTGTATTGTAGTTTGAATAAAAAGATCGTTAGGCAATGGCCGATTTCAACGACCATCCATACAAGTCAGTTAATGAAATTTCACTTGCACACTAAGTAAATTATCAGTGGACACATCTATAATTTAAGATGGAAAACACTCGCTATTTATTTATTTTTGTTAGAACATTATGTTATGGCTTGTTTATTTCGAAGAAGAAGAATTGATGACGAAGAACTCTATCTTAGAGGAATAACTATATCTGAATTCGACCAATTTCATACCACTTACAAGATACACAAGTACTCGCAAACTCAAAATCGATAGCTTCAAATCAAACTTCAAATTACACAATAAAAATTACAAATTTTTAACCGGAAAAAATCTTATAACTTAACACAAACAATACTGTAACATTTAGCGAAAAGTTTATTGACTACATGCAATTTACAACGTTCATATGTAATTTATGTAAGCTTATGAGAGATTAACCTTTTAAAATAAGTTAGTTGTAAAATAAAAATGTGAAAATCATGAGATAGTTGTTGAAAATTTAGTGCAATTGAAGGATACAGTCATATTTGAAAATTAGTTTAAAGATACAGAGTGTACACTTATTAAGTCTCTCACCTCCCTGACTCGTTTTCGTGATTTGTTGATGTACTCATCAAGGATTAACTCATCAGTGAGTGATACTCATCAGTAACTCATCTCATCGGCAAGTATGTTCTTCAGTGAGCATGCTGATAAATGTTCGTATTGATGAATACATGACTCTGTTGAAAGTTGTTTGCAACATCCTTAACCTATTAGTGAGAGGTTTCAAGATTAACTTAATGACCATGATTAATCGGTCATGTAACCAATATTGCATTCATGAAGGAGGTTATAAGATTAATTGATCGATTAATGCTCGTAACTCCTCTTGACTAGGAGTTTCAACTCTTTTGACTAAGAGTTTCATCGCTCTAAAAATCGAGTTTAACATAGCATGGAAAGATACACAAAAAACATAAACACTTAGAGGCGAAAGAGTTCTTGATTTTTGCCTAATTCAAGAACAAACACTTAATTATATCCCAAGGAGATATTCGTGTAACCCAGACAATATGATCGAATAGTTTCCTTTTGAAAGTGATCACACGACTTTAAGTGATATTCGATAACCATCGATTATCTTCACCCTGTTTTGAGAACTACTAACCAGCAATAGTAACAAACCTTGAGAGTTGTTCTTAATCTAGTCATTCTAATTTCATTTTGGTTACAAAAATCACTCAAAGTTTCAATAGTATTTCATTGATGTGAAACTTTTATGTTTGATTGACCAAGATAAAATACTTCTCAAACTTGATTATTATTTGGTGACTTATTTTCTTTGTATTGTTGTATATATTCGACGTACATACAGTTGATTGAAAATAGCTATATCCGGGGGGTGAGTCTTGTTAGCATGATATTGTACAATTTTAACAATGCATGTATAAATACCTTAAGAGTTTTGCTATATCCTCCTACACTATATTTTTACATATCTTTCTACACACATAATTATATTTTATATTTTTTTTCTCGACTTATTATCTCTCCACATCTAAACCGTCAATTATGGCACTGGTTAGGATCCTATAAGTAAGAATATAAATATGAATAATTTGTAGGAGGATATATCATTTCTCATACCTTAAATATAGTCATTTTGATATTTTCATAAGAATATTATAAAACACAATTAAAAATAAAAAAAACTAAAAAAGCTAAAAGGATTATTGAAATACTTTAGGAAGTATGAATATCAATGTGTTAAAACCCGGTTTTTTAATCGACCCGGTTTATCGGGTCACCGGTTCAACCGGTTGAACCGCCGGGTCGAACTGGTTCTATACATATGTATACTTTTTTCTATATTTAATATTAATGTTGCATAATCTCATAATTTATTCGATTTATTTCCTATATTCGATTGAATTGGTGAGAAATATTAAGACTCTACCACAAATCTTTGTTTTTAAGTTTTATATCTATTACTCCATAAATAGCAAATATTTGCAACAACAATCAACTTATGAATATAAGTTATAACAATCAATATTAAAACTTAGTTGGTGTTTCTAAGATAGTTTATACCTCTAATGTACTCATTTACAAGATTTGAACTAACAATAATCCTCACAACTTCGACTTGTCAATTAAAATTAGAAGAATCGATGAGAAAAAAAAGAATTTGATATATTTTTTGATAAAAAATCTGACCCGACCGGGTTGACCCGGGTCAACGAAAAATCGGCGATTCAATCCGGTCTCGAACAAGCAAAAACCCGGTCACATCCGGCTCGGTCTTCGAGCCATTTCACGATTCAACGGGCTGAACTAGCCGAGTCAACTCGGATTTTAAAACATTGATGAATATTCTAACTGTAAAATAAATAAATTTAACTAGTAGGGTACTCGCGCGTTGCAGCTGCGAGTACCCTATAATTAAAGTTTAGACGCCAACAAAACAAAAAGAAATTGACTAACAGGAGAATAAAAAATGATCTCAGTTCGACCCGATTCACCTGTTTTTACCGATTTCGACCAGTCATCTCTGTTTCATTTTCGGATGGATTTTATTGACTAGCCAAACCGGTGGCGACTTCAATTTCTGGTTGAACCCGTTGGTTCGGTTCAGTTTTCAAATCCATATGTATCATCAACTTGTTAGCATATAAATTGTTTTAAGCTTTGTATGTTTTATTAGCTTGTACAATGTGTATAATAACATGTATTTTTCAGTTTAGGGATGTTTTTAAAGTAACATTAATTATTGTATTAATTAGTTTATACTTGTAACATATGCGTGGATGGATAAATATTGTACATTTTGCTTTAATATATGTATTTTTCATTTTAGGAGTATTTTAAAAATAACATTAATTAGTGTATTTAATTAGTTTATACTTGTAACATATGCATGGAGGAATAAATATTGTACATTTTGCTTTAATATATGTATTTGTTGTATAGTTGATTTTGTGTGAAATGTTGCATTTAAAGATTGTGCATTATGCTTTATAACTTGGATTACTAAATTTATTTGTGATGAAATGTTGCATTTAAAAATTATACATTATGCTTTATAACTTGAACTAGCCTCAAGGCCTGCCCCATGGGCGACTAGCTTCAAGAATAAAAAAAGTAGCATGTTGATTAGCACTTTTTTTTACCTTACACCTTAAAAGAGGATAACTATCCTACTATCAAAGTTTATATAGAACTTCCTTATGCATAAGGTCATTTGTTTACCATAATCAAGCCACCCTCACACAACATGTATAGCCATTTACTCATAAAACCAATACTTTATAACATAGTAACAGTAGTTGAACAGGCTATCAATGCAAATAGACATATTATTCAGTTTTTCTTTGCCTCTTATTGTTGCTATCTAAGTGTGTATTATCCCTCGCCAAAACAATTACAATAATGGTACAATTTCTTTATTCCCCTCCCTATTAACATTCTTTATATAAAAAGGATTTCGTTACACCAACATCAGTAGCAGTAGTAGCAACGGGCTTCCCAAGACGACTCTAATCTCATTCAAGTTTAATAATTGAATTTGATCTTTCAACCCTTTAAGAACCCTTTTTTCATCCTTGCATTGAAGACAAAGAGTTATGAATATGATCTGACTGTGCAACAAACATTCTGCTTGTTTTGTTCTCTAACTTTTCCTCTACCGATTCAGCAATTCTTTTGAGTTAATTCACCAATCTTTATGTGTGTCACTTGAATGCATCAGTCCTGCAATAATTATAGTTCAATTTTAGTCGCCTTCCTGATGAAACCAGATATATATTTCCATTCAAAGAACAAACTTTATAGAATAAATCTCCCCTACATATACAACTATGAGTTGCAACTTCAATTCATTTATTTATGAATATATCTAGTTCCGTATGTTTATCTATAGACGGGTCAAATTAATCAAGTGAAAGAAATAACTTTAACTTCGCGGGTCAAGCAGGTTTTTAAAGTCGACTTAACTGTATTGTTCTTTTATTCAATGATTTAAATACATTTAGTAAAAATAATAATTAACACAATATAATTTAAAAAATTAGATTGACAAAAAAATGTTTGTTGGTACCTGTCCTTTTTTGAACCGTGCTAAAGATGACCCATTACCTGCCCATCTTACCATATGTACACAACTCTATGTCGTAACAGACCCGAACCTATGTATGTACATGTGTGCATATCAATAAGAAAAAGAGAGACTCACTGTAACTTATGACAAATGGTGTTGGTCTCGAGATAGAACTCAAGACAAATTATGTAAGGCCTCTTATCTAATCTTTTGAGACAGTCTACCATTGACGATTTTACATCAAAAATAAGGAAAAGGAGGATTTCCTTCGTAGCTTTTGATCATGTTTACAACCTATAATAACAGTAATATAGATCAGGCATGTGTCGTTAGAGAATCTTGTAAAGGAATAAAGATTTAAGATGTCTTGTATGCCATTTATCATAATTATAAAATAATTCTGATAGAAAACAACGTTGAACAACATATAGGTTTTTCTCTATTTGAGTAACATATGAGCAATTAAACTATTGACTATATATAACTCTATCTTGTGGATGGATTATAAGTTCTTATTTATCTTATACAAAAAAATGATCAAAGATCTATGTTAAAAATGATGTGCAAACCTAAAAAAATGATCAAATGATGTGCAAAATATATAACAGTTATTCCTCCATGCATATGTTACAAGTATAAACTAATTAAATACACTAATTAGTTTTCATCGTATTTGTCAAAACCAGAGAAACGTCTGAGAAAAGGCCAACAGACATGCTAACACCTGACCGTTACTAATTTTAACTGACTTACCAAAGTAGATCTGGAGCAAGAAATAATAACATTGTCCATGCTCGAGTGATAGGCATACATATGTGAATTTAGACAAGATATTGTCGGACAATACTTCAAAAAAGGTGACTCACCTCCCATCAAGAATCTGCCCACTGTTGCCCTAAGAATAAATCAATATAACAAGTGCTGATAGGAAAAGACAATTAAACAATTTTATAGATTATTTGCGAAAGGGACAAGCAAATAGTATACACAACAACTTCATTTATAACAGCACAGTGTTCTATTATTATAAATTTTTGCCAGGTAAAATGCAACAACATTTTGATCGTTTGAGAAACATGTTAATTAGCGTGTATATTAACAAAACCCAAAAGTAAATACCGATTTTCCAATGACATAAGGGCGATTTACGTTTACTTTTATTTATCTCACCTTTTAGTAGGCTGATGATCCATTTATTGGAAACAAACATACCAAGTCGGTAGCAACGTAATGAAAAGCTGTTGCTATCCAACCCTTGTGAGGAAAGAAATTCCCAAACAAGCTGTGAGTTATTGGTGGTCAATTTATTTAGAGTCCAGTCCGAAGACTTAAGATCAATAGATATGATGGAATATAGCTCTTCAAGTTCATGATATTAATTAACCTAAGTGTTTTAGAAAGTGAAATCGCGTCAAACTCCATTATCAAAGTTGATGTGTGGCCATTTAGTCCTGAATGTAAATGTTCACGTACTCATCATTAGACCTGCAACATACATTAGATTTCCCATATAGTATAAGAGTATCTTAAGGGAATGAGTTTGCTGAAGAATTTCCTTCATACTGTATTATATACTTATATTGTTTATAACATAGTAACTTTTAAAAAATATAACAGGAATGTCTGAAAAATAATGGAATTTTGGTATACCAATAAGGTAAGTTTCATCTATCATAATTTTTTTCAAAAAAAATCTTTAAACAAGTAGGCTCCAATATTCTTATAAGAAATCACTTTTAGAGAATTGTACTAAAATAGTGTTTTATTAATGAACCAATCGTAATTCTCAGGGTATGTGTCTGTTATTTTACTAATCGAAAATAGAAAATTGTAGTTCTAATACATTTCTTAATAAGATAAATAGCAAGGAACATGAAAGTCACTGCTAACCTTTATATTCTTATGATGAACATTACCCAAGAAAATAATAAGCAGCCTTAGTTTCTCCAATTCTAAGCACAGCAATGGCAGTCAAGAAATGTGTTGTGGCGCTTGTGAGGGTCCCAAAAGTCGCTGTTTGGGACAAGAATGTAAGTACACTTAAGAACCTAAAGTTTGTATCTAAAATGTTTACATGAACAGTTAAGAATTCAACTATGAAACCTTTAAAGATATGGACTTATAACAATTATGACGGTTAAAATCAACTGTACATCAGCCCTGCCCCAACTATTAGTCGACGTCATGTTATTTCTAAGCTACGAAGTATACTTCAGCCAACCTTGGACATCGTGTTGAATTAGTTATTCTAAAAAAGTACACAAAGTTGATGTTCTTTTAGGACTTTTGCCTTCTTGCAAGGAAAATAAGTTGTACGCACTAAGACACCAATAGTGATACCAACCTTTTTGTCTATATTTCAGACAGTTTCATTTGAGTAACCACGTTATTTATCAAAATCTTTTATATTATCATCAAATACAAGGAATCACATATCTATTACAATAACTTCTAAAAAAAGAAAATCAGGTTGAAGAACATACCATTATAAAAGAAGAATTTAGGGTTGAAAACTCTCAGAAAGCATCTGAATAGCCATGGTTAACAAAGCATCATAACTTAATCAGCAAGATCAAAATCAAATCAAAATAAAGAGATAACATAAGTAACACATAAAAAGGAATTAAATATTTGAATACCACTTACATAATGCAATATTATGTGTTCAAAAGCAAACGAAATCGTTAATTTTATGTGTTTTTATGGATGATTAAGTGAAGCCGCACTAAACAAAAGATCAACTCAACAAAATTAAGTTTAGACAAATAAAATGAACCAAGAAATGCAATGACAGATGATGAATATGAAATGACACAAACACAAAATTTAGACAAACAATGGATTTGTACGTTTAAGTTAATATTTTAATATGAATAATAGCGGAAACTCGTAGCTATATTTATATTACCGAAAGTTTTGCTTTGTTTGATTAATAAGATTTAAATGAGAAGTTTAAAACCATGTCCTCAAATATCCTACATTAGACTAATACCTATATCCATATCCTATCAAATAATTTCAAACTAAAACTAAAGACTTACAATAACCCATAATAATCTTACATATCATATGGAGGGAAGAACAAGTAACAAAAATATAGTAAGACTACAAATCAAAAGAAAAAAATCATGCACTAACATAATGCAAGTAACCTCAATCGATTAGATTCAATATAAGAAATACAAATCATATAATAATTAAAAAAACAAACAACACAACCCCATAGAAACTGCAAATGGATGTGTGGTTGGTAATACAATGATTAAAATTATGAATATGATGTATTGAAACGTGATTTAGTAAATTTATATTTATGGTACTGGGTAATCAAATTCGAATTATTCAGAGAAAAAAAGGGGGATTTATAGAATCTTGGGGATATCTCATTAAAGGCATAGGCTTTTATTAGAAACACAAATTGATCCACACGGTGAGAATAATGTGGAGATATCTTCACATACGTCTTAATTCCACAAAATTTATAAAGTCAAGAAATCATCCATTGTTCCAAACCCTTAATTATATAGAAAAAGTAGAATTACTTAATTATTTTTTGTGTAAATTAGATGATAAAGAGAAAAAATGTCTAATCTATATTGCATAGAAAGAGCAAAATCAAAACACACTCTCCTGCATTTTAAATATAAGAGAGGAAGGGTGAAAACACAAAACAACCATGTGTTTCCAAAAAACTGTCTTCACATCCCTCGATAAAAATTGATTCCCCAAAACACTCCCTCCCACCCTGTCAATGTGATGTTTGAGGCAATCGATACATCCCACTGGACAAACGGTGCCAAAAAATATGATGCAAAAAAGTTACATCCCATGAGGACTACAGCAGTGATGGCAAAAAGAAATTCGTTAAGTATTGAACGAAGGGCTAAACGAAGGTGTATTTGTATGGTCTATTTTGGCTTGCCACAATGAGTGAGTGATCGTGAATACAACTTTTGATTTTATAAAAAAAAATTGTTTTTTTTAGTTTTTGTTTGTTTTTTCATGTTGTTTAAAAAAATAACTTTTTTACATTATTATTCGTAAAAATATTTATGATTTTTTACAAATTTTTTACAAAAAAATTTGCACTTTTTAAAATCATAAATTTATTTAGTGAAAAAATTATAAATTTTTTTTTCTCGTACTTTTTTAACAGTTTAAAAATTTTAATTTTTTTAACGTTTATAATAAAGTTCGTGCATAGAAAAATTTAAAATTATTTACAAAACTTAAAAAACAAGACGTACTATTTATAAAATCTTAGTTTGTAAAAGAAAAAAATTATCAATTCGTAATTTATTTTATAAAATCTTAGTTTTAAAAAGTACAAAAACAAATTAAAAAGTTCTAAGTAAAAAAGCGTGCGAAATTTTTAAAAATTTTTAAAAACTTTTAAAAAATAAACTAACCAGCAAACGTACTTTAGAAACTTTTTAAGAAAAAAAAATTTACAAAAGTTTATATAAAATTTTTATAAAAAACGCTGTTCGAACTTTTTAAAAAATTAGAATGTTATTCTTTTTTTTTAAAATATCGCGCACATTTTTTACAAAACATTTTAAAAAAAATTTGTTAACTTTTGTAAAAACTAAGATTTTAAAAAATACGAAATTTTTAAATTTTTTTTACAAAAACTAAGGTTTTAAAAAGTATGAAATTTTTTTCTAAAAGATTTGTAGATATTTTTTAAATTTTTTCCACAATTAAAAACGTAAAAAATTAAAAAAAAAGCACTCAAAAAATTAAGATTTTAAAAAGTGCGACTTTTGTTTATGTTAGCAAAAAACTTTTTAAAAAAATCATAAAATATTTTTAAACGAATAAAATGGTAAAAAAATTATTTTTTTTAAGACAAAGGTTATAAAAACAAACCGAAAATAACTAAAAAAAAGAAATTATTTATTAAAACAAAGGTTCACGATACATCCCTGTGGCAGCAAAAAGACAACAATACCTTCCTTTTAGACACTCGTTAATACTTACGAAAAAAAAATTGCACCGTTAGTCCAAGGGATGTATCGTGCCTCAAAACATTGACGGAAGGATGTTGTTGTTTATGGGAAAATTTTTTAACGAGGGACGTGAAGATCAGTTTATCTTTGATAACCCATAGAGGATGATTTTTGCACTTCCCACTTATAATATAAAGAGTAAACCAATTATAATACCTTGAAAGCAGAACACCAAGAAGTTAGATTAAAGAGAAAAGTTTAAAAAAACATGGCTTTCCAACCCACAAAAAAATAAGTAAACCCAAGTTATCAAAAATGCATAAAGTACAATCCCATTAAAATGCAAAACCTTTCACCACAAAATCAACTATCTAACAAATACAAATATTAAAGCAAAATATATAACAGTTATTCCTCCATGCATATGTTACAAGTATAAACTAATTAAATACACTAATTAGTTTTCATCGTATGGTCATTGGATGGTCTTGTTTCACGGATACATTGCAGGCACCCTACCCAGAAGTCGCCTCGTATGTAACAATATCGTTTGTGGCTATCTTTTTTGTTGGATTTAGAGTAATCGTAACTTGTGACAATATTTTGGCACACAGAAACCGTTGAGAAAAGAGTAGAACATGTTTGATAACATTTCGTTCTGTCGTCTTTTTCTTGGTTATCAAAACAATGGTCGTAATGACCTTATAGGCTGTGTGTATTGGCTTAAGCTCCTTTGTTGATCGCGCGTTTATAACCCCCTCAGATGATGCTAAAGCAGTACCTATCTTTGTATGGAAGTCGGTCTTTTATTGTTTATGTTTATGTCGCCTGGGGACATTGTGTTGTAAGGACAAAAAAAAACTCCCCAGTGGCTCGGCCTCTATGGGTGGGGATTTTTCTCTTGGTTCGTTTATTGGCAAGAGTTTTTTCATCCTTTTTGATGTCCTCGCAGTTAAAGTCTCGGGTAGGGCCTAGAATGTGTTGCATTGTTTCTTTTCTAGATTGTTCTATGTACATTTAACTTCTAGTGCCTTACTAAAAGCTTTTTTATTTCATATATATATCTTTTTGTCGTTAAAAAAAATTAAATACACTAATTAATGTTATTTTTAAAACACCCCTAAAAAGAAAAATACATATATTAAAGCAAAATGTACAACATTTATTCCTCCATGCATATGTTACAAGTATAAACTAATTAAATACACTAATTAATGTTACTTTAAAAACACCCCTAAAATAAAAATACATGTTATTATACACATTGTACAAGCTAATAAAACATACAAAGCTTAAAACAATTTATATGCTACCAAGTTGATGATACATGCGGTTTGAAAACTGAACCGGACCAACGGGTTCAACCAGAAATCGAAGTCGCCACCGGTTTGGCTAGCCAATAAAATTCGTCCGAAGATGAAACAAAGATGACCACTCGAAACCGGTAAAAACAGGTGAATCAAGTCGAACTGAGATCATTTTTTTATTTTTCGGTTAATCAGTTCCTTTTTGTTTTGTTGCCGTCTAAACTTTAATTACAGGGTACCCGCCGCTGCAACGCGCGGGTACCTTGCTAGTTTGCTTTAATTTGCTTTATATTGTATGTAGTATCTATACTCTTTATAAAGAGAATTTGGGATCATGTTGAAAATTTGAAAGTTGAAAAATCATTATCTTAGGAATTTGTAGGAAACTAGAAGGGGGGTTGAATAGTTTACCGGTTAATTATCCGTTTTAAAACTTTGCTTATAAAATGGTTTGATTCGAGTTGTATGTCAATCAATCAACAATATGAATCACAAGTAAACTATCTAATGTAATGAACTAAATAAGCAATAACAATATAAAGAGATAAGGAAAGAAACGATCAAATCAAGACACCAAGATTTATAGTGGTTCGGCTACGAAGCACCTTTTCGCCCTACTCCACTCCCCGAGTACTTCACTTGAGATTTCACTATGTCAACAAGCTGCCTTTAGGCAGAGAAAACCGTTTACACGTCGCTTACTTTCTTTCCCGACACTAAGTTATATGTCGAGTCCTAATCTTAGCTAGAAACAATATAAGACTTCACTAAGTCTTTATACACTCGCAAGATATACACTCTTGGATTGACACACAATCCAATTTACACAAATACACAATTTACACTATTAGATCTACACACAATCCAATTTACACAACACCACAAAAAAATATAATGAAGATTTGTGATCTTGAGGAGGAGGAAAGAGATCACTTGATAACAATTCATTTCTAGATGAATACGATTGTTCTTCTCTTGCACTTGATTAGAAGAAGGGAGGAAGAAAGAATTAATCAATTGAAACAAGATCAAGATATGTTAGTGATCAAGATATGTGTTTTAGAAAGAAAGAAAGAAGAGAGAAAAGTAGATCTGATAAAATTCGCGGCAAGAGATCTTGAGGAGGAGGAAAGAGATCTTGAGGAGGAGGAAAGAGATCACTTGATAACAATTCATTTCTAGATGAATACGATTGTTCTTCTCTTGCACTTGATTAGAAGAAGGGAGGAAGAAAGAATTAATCAATTGAAACAAGATCAAGATATGTTAGTGATCAAGATATCTGATAAAATTCGCGGCAAGAGGTTGTATTTTTCAGATGGGGTGGCCCAATATTTATAGAAGACAAAAATAGCCGTTACTCTGCAGGCGGTCCCGACGGTCCCTAATATGTTAGGGGGCGCCAGGCCTATAAGGGGTTCGTCCGTAGAGTACGCTCTTCTTTTTATCTTTTAGTGGGAAAGGTGTTATCTGTTTTGGAACCTTCTATTTTGGGGGGAAAAATCTGATTTCAAATTTATTGTTTTAATAAAACATTTTTTTTATGAATAAATATTTTGTGTATATATTTTTGTAATTACACTTTTGTAGAAATGTAAGGCTTAAGAAATATATTTTCTTGATCACTAATCATGTTTAATGATTTGTTTATCCATAC
>BQNB010065405.1:0-34953 GCA_026074375.1 Tanacetum coccineum | reverse complement strand
GTTATCTATTAGTAATCCAGTTTATAAAATCATGGCATGTAACTAACGAGTTACCTAAAATCGGGTCATGTTTTATTTTTTCAAATCATAACATGTGTAATTAATATGATCATGTCATGTTTTATGAGGATTATGGAACAAGATAGATAGTAGTATTAAAAAGTACTTTGAATCGTTTATGACCATACGGCTGAGCACTTGAAACCTAACGAGTGTCTCAGCTGTTCGATTGTAAGGTTTTCAAAAAGATGCTAAATTAGAACCATTCGGTTAAATTATTTACACATCTAAGCAAGTTAGTATTAGGGATGTTATATTAGAAACCCTTCATTTTTTGGATACTGGGGACCAATCTCACCCATTTATCAAAAAAGATTTAGGGGCTGAGATTAAAATCCACTTATTAACCAAAAAGAAAAAGAAAAATAATAAAAAAACGGAAGGGTATGTTGGTCATTTAACTCTCACAACCACCCACACCTCCAATCACTCACCTCGTCTTTTTCAGATACCTCTCTCTCTCTCTCTCTCTCACCTAACACCATTAAAAACACATACACACATATAGTTTTACGAATTCAGACCTGTTTCGACATCTTTGAGCGATTATCTCTTCTTCAGTTCATTAACATTAGGTAAGGTTCACCCGATCTTTTTTTTAGCTTATTTGATGTGAATAAACTTATAATTCAGCTTATCCTCTTTTAGCTTATTTGATGTGAATAAACTTATAATTCAGCTTATCCTCTTTTAGCTTATTTGACGAATTATGTGAATTTATCGTGTTGAATGATAAGCTAACCATTGGATGAGATGAAGATGGAGGGTGAGGATGAGTCCTCCGGTATCCAAGAAAACGTTGGTATCCAAATGAACCTAAATCTACTAGTTGTAAGTCTCTCTAGCACGCATGTGATTTTTACATTAATTAATTTTTTCTTTTTTTAATATACGGGTATATGATTTTTTTTCTCGTGTTTAATGTTTTGTAATTGTGATATTAGCACAACTAATAATTATGCACGTGGTTTTACATAAAAATAATAATTATGTATTAATATAAGTGTTTTAAAACCTGGGTTGACCCAGTCGGTTGAATCGTGAGCCGGTCGGGGGACCGGAAGCTGAATTTTGCCGAAAAACCCGGTTGAACCGTGACCCGGGTACTCGACCGAGTCAATTAAAAAACCGTTTTTAAAAACATTGATTAATATCGATTAATATTTTGTAAAAAAAAATTTGATGAAAGATTTAACCTTTTTAACTTAAATGAGTGTTGATGTTGATGTTGTTGTTCAAATTTATTTATTAATATCATGTTGTACACAACATGCGAGTTTAATACTCCCTCCGTCTCATATTAAGTGTCCAGTTTGACTTTTTAAAGTCTAATAAAATACATATATCACATTTTTTGTTAATTCATATATACAAAGAATCTGATGTAAAATTCATATTGATTTCCTTAGATTATCACATATGATATATTAATATAATGCATTATGTAAGATCCATTATAACAAAATTTAATTGAAAAAAGAATTATAACACTTGTTCTTTATAAAAATCATAATATAAACGAGTATTTTTTTTTAAACTAACAATTTTTTCTTGTACAACAACTTATGTTGAACCACGTTTTGTTTCTTGATCTTCAACCGCTTAGTGGAACTACTCTTGTTCGTGATCATCAACTTTCCACATAAGAACAAAGCGATTCATGTTCTTCAATCACTGAAAAATAAAATGATATAAAAAGATTAAGTAAATATTTTTAGAAAAATAACATTATCATTTTGTAAATCCATGCCATATTATATATATATATACTATATATATATACGATATATATATATATATATATATTAATATATATATTATTATATATTAACATATAATGCAATCTCATATATGATCATACGTTGTAAAAGTATCATTATATATATCTAACACATAAACCAAAAGCTACTTAATAATGTTTATTGCTAATGATAAGCTAAATGCACTATTATTTCAACTTATATGAACAAAGTTATCTATATATAGAGCTTTTCAGGAACTTAAAAAAGCTAACAATAAAGTTTACTAACAAGGTAGAAACATAAATTAAGCTAAGATAGGATAGCTTATAATTTATCAAAAGAAGCTAGCTTTTATTTCAGTTAAAATAAATCCAGATGATGTGAATGATTGAAAAATTATTTAATAGATCTCTAATAAGGTAGCTTATCTCTAGCCATACTATTAATTCAGAGTCATTTGTTTCAAATAAACTGAATTTATAGCACATAAATTTAAAGATGATTATAAATTAATAAGCTTATTCACATAAATAAGCTTAAAATAAGAACAGATGCTTCATAAATATAACTGATGTTAATGTCAATTAAAGAAAGGAGATATTGGATCGACGACTCCGATCGAATTTTTTTTTGTTGATACGGACCTATTCTTTTGTTGATCGGTTGTAGGGAGAGAGACAAAAAAGAGAAAAAAAAATCGGTGTAGAGAGAAAAAGAAGAGAGAAAAAAGGTGGTGCTAGAGAAAACACACATTATGTGTGTGTGTGTGTGTGTGTGTATTATGAGGTGTTTATGAAAAAAAAAATATTGTACAAAAATACCCCTCTAGTGTAAATAGGCAATTTAATCTCAACCATTGGATGAGATGAAGATGGAGGGTGGGAGGATGAGTCCCCCGGTATCCAAGAAAACGTTGGTATCCAAATGAACCTAAATCTACTGGTTGTAAGTCTCTAGCACGCATGTGATTTTTACATTAATTAAAATTTTCTTTTTTTAATATACGGGTATATGAATTTTTTTCTCGTGTTTAATGTTTTGTAATTGTGATATTAGCACAACTAATAATTATGCACGTGGTTTTCATAAAAATAATAATTATGTATTAATATAAGTGTTTTAAAACCTGGGTTGACCCAGTCGGTTGAATCGGTGAGTCGGTCGGGGGAGGGGAGGAAGTGAATTTTGCCGAAAAAAAACCGGTTGAAAACCGGGACCCGGGTACGCGACCGAGTCAATTAAAAAACGTTTTTAAAAAACCATTGATAATATCGCTTAATACTTTTGTAAAAAAATATTTGAATGAAAGATTTAAACCTTTTAAGACTTAATGAGTGTTGTGTTGATGTTGTTGTTCAAATTTATTTCTTAATATCATGTTGTACTACTACATGCGGTTTTACATACTCACCTCCGTCTTTATTACATGGTCCAGTTTGATGGAGTGTGCAAATCACCACTCGTAACTTATAAACCATCTTGACACAATTTTTCGTGTGTAACATATATCAAAGTAAAGTTACTATAGATTAACAGTAAATTGCTTTGGCAAATGTCAAAAATAGTCATTTCGGTTTAGTTACTTTTAAGAAACAGTTTTTAACAATTAAAATTCATCCCCGTTGTTAAATGCAATTGCAAAAATAGTCCTATATGTTAAATTTCTAACTGTTTGTGTAATTAGAAATTACACAAATAGTCCTTTCAGTTACCTATCAATTTCATTAACGGGACCTGAATTAAATTTAAGGATTCTTAATGCTATAAAATATTACATTATTAGTCCATGTGAGTTTCTTCACTTAACAATTAACGTTAACAATTTCAAGATTGAATAAAAAAATATGAGGAGAGTTATATTGGATACCATCCATTCTTTAGATACAGGGAGACTGATCCAAGCATTCCATCTAAAACACATCTATGACTGAGATTAAAACTCACTTATTAAACAAAAAAAAGAAAATTAAAAAAAAAACGAAGGGGTATTGTGGTCATTTCACGACCCACACCAACCACACTTCCAATCGCTCCACCCGTCTTTTTTTTAGATAACCATCTTTTCTTCTCCACCTAAACACACACTAAAACACACTAAAACACATCAGATCTGAATCTATCATCGTTATGAAACATTCTAATCGAAAATCTCTCTTCGGTAAAATGGATTATCTCCTTCTTCAGTTTCTTTTATACATCAGGTTTAGTTCATCCGATCTGTTTTTATTGATCTTTTTTTAGTTTATTTGATGTGAAACTATAATTCAGCTTTTCAACTTATCCTTTTTTAGCTTATTTGATGTGAATTTATCTACGAATTTAGTTTTGATGTGAATAAGATGATCGCTTTTTTTAGCTTATGAATTTATCCTTTTTTTAGCTTATTTGATGTGATTAAGCATATGAATTTATCATCATCTGAATTTATATAAATTCAGCTTATTTGACGAATTATGTGAATTTATCGTGTTGAATGATAAGCTAACTTATTAGGTGATTGATGTAAATAAGCTTATGAATTATCATCATCTGAATTTATTATGCTGAATTATAAGCTAACTTATTAGCTTATTTTTATGAATTATCAGGTTTTATGGCTTAATCTACGCTGAACAGATATAGTATGACCTGTTAGTGAAAAATCATATATGATAAGTTGCCTGAAAAAACTGTAAAAACTTATGTACTATATCATATATGATATAAGCTAGGTTTTAAGCATTTATACTATATCATATATGATAATGTGCTTGAAAATAAAATACAAGTAGTTTGTGATCTCCTGGTGAGTACTAAAAAGTTAGTTTTGTGTATAATATCATATATGATAATCTGCTTGAAAGTCAACTTCTTTAACACTATAATATATCATATATGATAATGTGCTTGAAATTAAAATACAAGCAAGTCTGTCATCTCCTGGTGAGTAATTAAAAGTTAGTTGTGTGTATAATATGATGTATGATAATCTGCTTGAAAGTTAACTTCTTTACCATTATAATATATCATAGGGAAAATTCTCAAAAAGGTCTGAGTTCAAGGGTGTTAGTCACCTTCTCCCCAAAAAAATATTTTTAAGCCAAAAGAGTCTGGGGCGACTGTGCGATGGGGCAACCTCACCACAACACGCCATGTGTCCCATATTTTATTATTAAAGTACAAAATGTATAATTTAGGCAACTTGTCTTTATGGGCGACTTAACTTAGGGCGACAAGGGTTTTTTAGTCTTTTTACATTGGTTTACTTGTACATTTGTAGACATTCTTGGTACTATGTCATGATGTTTTATGCTGAAATGAAAATGACAAAACATTTACGGATGTGATTTTTGATATTATGTCTATTTTGTATAAGTTTTATTGCACACATTCATAATCACTTGTAAATAAAAGCATTAGAACAGAAAACATGTTATTATTGTTTAAATATCAAGTATGATGATTTGATAAATTAGTGATGATCATGTTAAATCATATGTGATTTTTAAAAGAAATCACATATGATAGTTTGCTACTAACTTGTAAAATACAAATATCACATCTGATATATAATAGATTCACATTCATGTAAGATCCAAATCAACCAGAATCAAGTAAAATAGAATTTCTAACACTTGTCCATATAATAATCAAACATTAAACATATTACTTTCAAATATCACATATGATAATTGTAATGAAAACAAAAATAATGTAAAATCATATATGATTTCCTAGCATATCACATGTGAAAAAAAACAATTTGATGGATTTATCATTGAATCAACAAAGTCTTCTTATTCTTGAAACAAGCCTTCTTCTTCTTGAACCAAGTATTCTTCGTCTTGAACTAAATCTTCTTTTTCTTAAATGAATTCTTCTTGAATCATAATTTCTTGTTGAACCACGACTTGTTCTTGATCTTCAAATCTTAGCTCCCCCCCCCTTCCTTCCTCCCCCCGTCTCCCTCATATTGTTATGATTAGAACTTCCACATAATGAACATGCATTCACGTTCTTCAAAACGTTTTTCAATCAATTTTTTCCTTTCCTCCTTTAACGCGCAACATTCGACGTCCTTTGGGCGTTCCAACAGATTGGTTGTTAACATCAAGTACAGGCATTGCGAATCCAACAAGTTGATTTAGATTATCAGCCTTGTTCTTTTTTAAAGTCAATCTCATCCAGATTATCAGCCTTGTTCTTTTTTATATCAGCTTATATCGGCAACTTAATTTAATCAAACACCAAATTAACTTATTAATGCTTATTAACACTAACAAATGAACTATTCTAGAAAATTTTACGAAACACTACTTTGCTCACTTGATATCACATATGATATATCAAACAAAATAACCTCAATTATAAACACATTTACCCAAGCTAAAATCACATGTGATATATTTCATATCAGCTTAAAAACTAATTATTGCCACCTGATAAGTTAAAAATCAGCTTATATTAGCTTATATCAGCAACTTAATTCAATCAAACACCAAATTAACTTATTAACACTAACAAATGAACTATTCTAGAAAATTTTGTGAAACACTCCTTTGCTCACTTGATTGAATAGAATCCAAAAACCTGATAATTCATCAAAATAAGCTAATAAGCTAGCTTATAATTCAGTACAATAAATTTAGATAATGATAATTCATAAGCGTATTCACATCAATCATCTAATAAGTTAGCTTATAATTAAACACAACAAAATTCATGTAATTCGTCAAAATAAGCTGATTTATAAGCTTATAAATTCAGACATCAATTAACTAATATGTTAGCTTATAATTCGCACAGTAAATTCATATAATTCGTCAATAAGCTGATTTATAAGCTTATAAATTCAGATGATGATAATTCATAAGCTTATTCACATCAAATAAGCTAAAAAATAATAGCATAACAACAGATCTAGATCTGATGTTTAACCTGGTGTTAATGAATCAGAGAACGAGATGATCGATTGATGATAAGATGATCGATTGTTGATCGATTAATATGTTGAATCTGTTGTTGTGTATTTAATCATTCTAGAGAGAGAAAAAGAATGACACGATAGAAAACACACACTATGTGTGTGTATTATGAGATGTTTATCAAAAAATAAATATGTATATTGTATAAAAATACCTTCTAGTGTAAATATGCAATTTAATCTCATCCATTGGATGAGATGAAGATGGAGGTTGAGGATGAGTCCCCCGGTATCCACAAAATGTTTGGTATCCAAATGAACTTAAATCTTATATATTAAGTCATCTTTCTTGACTAAGTCATAAAGAAACAATTTTTATATAACTTAATAAATTTATTTTTTTTGCGTATTAAATTAATTAAGTCCAAATCAAACACCACCTAAAAAGAATATATATGTCTTAATCGGTTAATATTGATAGTACATGCCAGACAAACAAATAAACAATATCTATGATCCTGGTCAACCTCAAAATAATGTGCCTTGAAATTTATCGTAACACAAGAAGATCTTGTTTCTGCAACAACCAAAACTAAATTATTATATCATATTGAACGTTGTGTTTTACTGTAATGTTTGTTTGTAGAAAGAAAATGTTTTAAGACATATTAGGAGAATTATAATTTCTAAAAAATTCAAGAGCAAATATAAGGTTGAAGCTGAACGTTGTGGAAATTTGGGGTCGTCTCTTTATTAATGTTAGGAACTGGAAAGAATTACAGTACTTAGCTAAAGTGTTATTTAATGAATTTAGTTTACACATAAATGGAAATTCATAAGAGATAAAGAGGTTGAAAATGAAGGGAAGAAATCATGGTTGTTAAGATCCTGATCCTGATTTTAGGATCTTACGATTTTACGATACGGCAAAGCAAAAACGATCCGGATCCTACGTAGGATCTTTGCATGTTTAAGATCTTATATGATCCCGATCTTGACCATAGGATCTTAAGATCTACTCCGATCCGATCTTATTTTTCTCGAACCACAAACTAAAAAACTACAAATTTATAGGTTGTGTTTCGTAGAATTAAAAAAAACATGTTAATCTTCTTAAACATTTCATATTCATTAATTTTAGGACTACGTTATATGAAAAAATTTTCAATATAATTTTGTGTTTATGATATATAATAATTTGTAGATTTGTATAATATTACAAAGACTATTAAGACAATGACATTATAGTAGGATCTTACGATCCCGATCTGACTTTACGATCTCGATCTTGCAAAGACGAAAACGATCCTGGGTAGGATCCCGATCTTGAAAACCTTGGAAGAAATAATCAAATTGCCTTCTTATAAACACTTGAGCATAAAATTTTAGTATCTAAATATCCACGTAAGCAAAAGATTTAAATATATATATATAAGGTGTTAATTATGTTTACCATCTCAACCAAAAACAAGTCAAGAAATGCAATAAAATTTATAATATTGAAACAAATTAAAAAGTTTTGATACTGGTAATGGTATTTTTAGGAGTAATTTATCGAGATGAGACTTTTTTAAAGGAATGTTGGTAGTTTATGGACTCAACCCTATATCATTCAGTAAAGGTAAATTGTATATATGTCTCGAGAATATTACCTTTTTTCTTTTAATCATGGTTTGAGCTCACCGTAACACACTCAAACCAGTTAAAGTCCATTTTTTAGAAGATTGACGTGACCATTATAGATTTTACTTATAGAACTTGAACTTGAGACCCCACACATTAATATGATAGTGTTAGAAACACGAAAAGTATCGGTCACTTCCAATAATAGTTAGTCAAAGCCCGTAGTTAGTCCAATGTAATGATAGTAATCTAATCGGGCCAAAAGGCCCATTGAAAGCCCACAAGCTAACCATAGGCCGGCCACTAGGGATGTATAAATTCCCCCTCCATGCCTTGGAGAAGGTGTTGGTTGTTTATTTGTTTCACACATTTATGCATTTCCATTTCATGTTTACTTTCTCTCTCTAAAGTGTTTATCCAACTACTACTATATTCTAAAATCAAAATTTAAAATTAAACCCCTCTTTCCCTAACCTTGTATGTTATTAGATATCATTTAATTAGTATCATAGCCATGGATGTTAGGAACACGAAAGTGTCGGTCGCTTCCATAAATAACAGTCGTTAGCTCGTTAAGTAATTTTTGGAAACTTACATAGTTAGTTAGCAAAGGCCCATGGATTTAACCATGCAAGCCCAAGCCTACATGCCATTTGTAAGTATAAATACACCTCTCCATGCCTTAGAGAGGTGGTTGGTTAGTTGTATTTTTACATAGTTATGCATTTCATGTTCTTGTCTTTCTCTCTCTAAAATACTTCATTCCTTCCCACTTTCTCTCTCTAGTTCTTGTTGTTAAAAGATAGAGTTAAGTACATTTTTGGTCCTTGTGGTTTGATGCGTTTTTCACTTTTGGTCCAAAATTCAAAAAAGTTTTGGTTTTGGTCCAAAAACATAGTTTCGTTCCACTTTTAGTCCAATCCCGTAAATTTAGACGAAAAGTTTTGGACTAAAAGTGGAACGAAACTATGTCTTTTGGACCAAAAGTGTAACGAAACTATGTCTTTTGGAACGAAACTATGTGTTTTGGACTAAAACCAAAACTTTTTTTAATTTTGGACCAAAAGTGGAAAAAAAATACTCACAAACCACGAGGACCAAAATTGTACTTACTCTATCTTTTAACAACAAGAAATAGAGAGAGAAAGTGGGAAGGTATCGGAAGTATTTAGAGAGAGAAAAGACAAGATACATGAATATGCATATCTAATGTTACAAAATACAACTAAACCAACCACTTCTCAATGGCATGGAGAGGTGTATTTATAACTTACATAATGGCTTGTAGGCTCTGGGCTTTGAATGGGGTTTAATCCATGGGCCCTTTGTATATAACTAAGTCAAGTTTCACTAAATTTACTTATCGAGCTAACGTCTGTTATTTATGGAAGCGATACCGACACTTTCGTGTTACTAACTATCCATGGCTATGATACTAATTAAAGGATATCTCATATAACATAAAGGTTAGGGGAAAGAGGGGTGTTTTGAGAGTAGAGTAGTTGGTTAAACACTTTAGAGAGAGAAAGTAAACATGAAATGGAAATGCATAAATGTGTGGAAACAATAAACAACAAACACCTTCTCCATGGCAATGGAGGGCGGAATTTATAATCCCTAGTGGTCTGCCTTGATGGTTAGTGACATACATCTCGAATCAAACTATTTCATAAGCAAATTTTTAAAACACAAATTAACCGGTAAAACTATTCAACCCCCCCTTCTAGTTTCTACAAAACAGTTTTATTCTAAAGAACAAATAGGAAAATCTTAGTCGTTCATTTCTTCATGAAATTAAAAAACCCACTTTTATATTTTTTTTAAACAAATAAAATATCTTGCAAATCGTTAATCATTACGCAAAATTAATTATATCATCACCGTCAGAATTAAATTATCTTTCTATAGATAGGCAATTCTGTACGGTGAATTTTTTTTAAAATTTTCGCCAAGAAAAAAATCACATGTGACTTATTACTTTAAAAATCACATGTGAAGTTGTAAAATCAAATGCGAATTATGGATTTTTGAAATCGCACATGATTTAAAACAACAAATCATAAGTGGTTATACAAATCACGTGTAATTTTTCTGAGCGAAAATTTCGACACAAAAAAATCGTTGAAAGTATATGAGAATGACCGTCTACTGAAAGATAAAAAGATTATCGTCATTAATTTAAAAATCACATGTCATTTTGTGAACTCACATCTGATTTGTGATTTATGAAATCCAAGGTTTTCAAGATTGGGATCCTACTCAGGATCGTTTTTGTCTTTGCAAGATCGAGATCGTAAAGTCAGATCGACATCGTAAGATCCTACTATAATGTCATTGCCTTAATAGTCTCTGTAATATTATACAAATGTACAAATTATTATATATCATAAACACAAAATTATATGAATGTTTCATAGAAATTGTGTTCTAATTATAATTATGACATGTTTAAGAAGATTAACATGTTGTTTTTTAATTTCTACGAAACACAACCCATAAATTTATAGTTTTTTAGTTCGTGGTTAGAGAAAAGTAAGATCGGATAGGAGTATATCTTAAGATCCTATAGTCAAGATCGGGATCCTATAAGATCTTAATCATGCAAATATCCTATGTAGGATCCAGATCGTTTTTGCTTTGTAGTATCGTAAAATCGTAAGATCCTAAGATCAGGATCGGGATCTTAACAACCATGATGAAATCACACATGGTTTTTAAATTTCACGTTTGATACATTTGGTTTCCTTGAACCTGAGGCGGTAGAGCTACTCAACAGAGTCCAACGCATTATGAACACTAATGTTATGACACCTAAATCCATAAATGTGGTTTTCAAAAGAATTAGCTTTGCAATAAAAAATGACTAGCGGCGCAACTTGTTGCTCGTTTGTCTTTCACCATTATGTAAATAATAATAAATAATAACAGAAGTTAATTATTTATGCTGTAAAAAAACAAAAATAAGTGATTTTATAAATCACGTGTGCTTTTTCTGAGCGAAAATTTCAACACTAAAAAATGGTCGAAAATATATCAAAGTGCTTGTCTATTGAATGATAAAAAGATTTCCCGTTGCGATGGTGGATTTTTCGTATCTTGACTATTTACCGTTTACCGCACTCTCTAAAGCCCAACAAACACTGATATCATTTTTAATGGAATGGTCAAAGATATTTAACTATGCTTGAGCTTGTTGATACGCAAGTTGAGATTGATACATTTGTTTCTGCATCATTGAAGGCATAGTGTATTGCGTATCATACGGTGAAAAACATGGTTGTTGCGATGAGAATATCGAGTTTTGTGAAGATGGTGTTGACGGATTTGAGGAAGAAGATTGTTGGGAGGTTGTCATATTGAAGAGGGCATTATAAAACACATCATTGGGGTTGTTTGACATTTTTTTAATGATTTGGTTGTTTAAAGAATTGAAAATATTGTGTTTGAAAGTGACAATACGAGGGTTTATATAAAGTAAAAAGTAAGGTTTTTTTTCTTTTTTTAAAAAGGGGGTTTTAAATTTCTTAAGGTTGTAACGTTCACATTTTCAGCTGTTGGACAAATTTAATGCACGCCAATTAATTGGATTGGGTGCAAATGCTGCTGAGGGACGGTGTGGTGGCGCGGTTTGGGGCAGCGCCAAACCGGCCTCACGTCATTTTGGCGTGGCTCACTGCCACTATACCGTATGCTCTTACTAAAATCAACTTTGACTTATATAATTGCTTTATACTCTCTCCGTCCAATATTAAATGTCCATAATTGACTTTTTCAGTATTTTTTTTCAACTTTGAAATTAAATATATTTGTTTGTGTTATACGATACTTGATAAAAGTTATACCAATGAAAAATACATTTAAAACTCAATCCATTCATATATTTTGCATCAAGTATTACATAAAAAAAATAAAAATATTTAATGTCAAAATTGAAAAAGAAAAACTTTAAAAAGTCAAAGTGAACATTTATAAGCTCACTTTTTGTGGATTATAGAAGCTTACCTGATAAGCTTGGCAGTTTCAAAATAAGGAAAGAAAAAATCATTTCCCGCCATCACAAAAACAAAAACCCCCAAAAATCACATCCAATCTCTGAATTGAATGAAACCCTAATTAATTTCATCAGAATCCAAATTAAGAAAAAAATGAGGGGGGATGAAGAAGGTGTAAAAAAATGGTCCGTAACATACACCAAACACCTGACACAAAAACGCAAAGTTTATCATGACGGTTACTTAATCCTTCACGAATCCTCTCTTAAGGTCCTCATTTTCATTATCAGTTTTTATTTTATTTTTATCGCTCTATTGTATACCGTAACTGATTTACGGATAATTCACTTATTTGACTTTGACTTTTTCTAGTCAAACTAGTTATTATATGTAACTGCAGGTAGAATAATTTGTTGCGGAATTATTAATACAAGTTTTGTACAAGTAGAAATGATTTGTCGAGCGTTAGTGTTTAGAATATAATGTTTGTTTGCCAAAAGCGTTTAGCTTTTATATCACTTTACACTTCGTAATTATAGATACAGATACATTACCAAACGCTTTTATAAAACAAACGGCTGCTACAACAAAACATAATGCATTGATGTTGACTGATTGTGAAACTAGTTTGGTAATATTACTATATATCTTAGTGACCTTTTGGTGTTTGTTTTAATTATTACACGAGTTAACGAGTGAATGCTAGTTTAAGGATCTACATGGATGTATTGTCGCTTTGTGAATGTTGGTGGTTTCTATGTAGGTTAAGTTGTGTTTCTGTTGCGGATTTATGGATCGAAGTTGTGTAAAATGTGGAACTGATCAAATTGTTGGTTAGTTTATGTGATGCGTAATTTACATGTGTTGATGTTGAGATATTGATAGATGCATGAGGTTTGTTTACGGATGAGTAACAAGTGCAGTATGTTCAGATTAGCTTAGTTACCTTAGCGTTTGTTAATTATATTATATGAGTGATACTGTAAGAATCTTAAAGCTTATACATACATTAATTTGTGTTTGTTGCCGATTTCTAAATAGAAGTGGCGTAGATGTAGAAATGATGACAGTAATAATGTGTTAATGCTATTGAAAGTGCCGTGCATTCACATTAGCTTAGACACCTTCTAGTCTTTGTTAATAATACGAGTGGATGTTACTATAAACAGTTACAAGCTCTTACAATACCGTATACTGGTTTTATGTTTACTCTTATTCTGTCCTAGTGGAGCGAATTATTATGTATCCTTTGGTACTGGAATCTTGGTTTGGTCTTCCGTTTTGGTCCTCTGGTTGCTTAAGACGATCAAAGGCTCTAATATCTAGTAATGGATAACCGGGTGATACTAGATCACATTTAGGAGACCACTATAGTCACCACCTTATCTTATGTGGTACTTTTTTTAAGTGTAAATGTTAATAGAATAATAGTGACTGTGTGCATTCAGTTTCTTTCTATGTTTGGTACAAGGCCAATCTGATAAGTACCTTTGCATATCAGAATTACTGTTTAAAACAGTATTGGTGTTAGAAATCTGCTTTTAGTCATCAGACAGCATATGGAGGATACTAAATAATACAATAGAACTGTTAATGTGGTTGCTTTTGGGTGACATTAACAATGGTGACACTACTGTATATATAAGTGTCAATTTTGAATGCTAATAAATTGTTTGACAGGTTAAGCTATATGATGACTGTGATAAACTTTTGGATAGCAAAATTGTGAAGCTCGATGATTCAGTTAGATCGGGTGAAACTTTAACATTTGGTTCTTATCTTGTTGATATCGGCGATCTTCATGGAGAACGTAAACCTATTCCAAACATGGTTCTTCAAAGAGAGAAAACGATGGCTGGTTGGAATGGCACACCCAAGAGTAAGTCTTAAGTGCATGTATTAACAATGTACTTTTGTCCAATTCCCATCTTACAGAATGCACTTTTTAACGTAAAATGGCAACATACGCAAGATTTAGCTTATTTTTTCTATGACCGATTTATTACAACTCTGTTGACGATCCAATTGTTAATACACCATTTACAGTAAACTATTATCAGTGGACGAAACTTAGAGTGTGTTGCTATTTTGCGTTGTATAAGAAAGTACATTGCCTGAAATGGACGGGAGTTTTAAGTAATTTTGCATAGACTAATCATTGCCTAAATTGGGAATTGGCCTAGATACTGTTGCTATTGTGTGCATTCAACCTTGGGGTTTATGAGCTTATTGTAATGTTTCATTATTAAGTTTGACACATTTTCTTGCTCTTCATTCCTTTTTTTTAGGAGCCAGCGGGGGTAACTTACACAATCCTAAAGCGTCACCAATTAATCTGAGTCCATCACATAAAGCTATCAGAGGTTGGTTACATATAATGTATCCTCTCTAGTCTATGCAGATTGATAATCCATCTTTCTTTATAAGATTGTCCTCAAGTATGTGATCGTGAACTTATTATAATAGAAGTAGTCTTATCCTATGTGGCTGACATTACCATTGATCAGACACGAGCAGTTGTCTGACCAACAATGAGATTAATTTTATTGTGTAGCTTAGGTCCCACTAATAAAGAAAGCGCAGAAGTTAAAAGTGGCATTATAGATTAGGTACGACTTGTGATGTCACTTGAACTCTAAGCCAAGTCAATAATCTGTGATGTAAAGGTATAAAATTCACTTTCCAAATAAACACCAGTTTGGTCTCGGATGCCTATATATGTTCATATGCTTGCCCTGTTCACTGGCTTCAATCTGCTAACATACACTCAAGTAGGATTTGGCCAACTAGCTACCCATCACTATAGAAGTGCTCACCATCTTTAACCTTTCGTACAAAAACAGGGATAAACATATTCTGTTTCTCACAGTCCCTTAATAGAACAGGCAACCAGGTAAATCACATGTGCAAAGACAATCCTGAAATTGCTAAGAACCTACTTATACGAATAGCTTATATTGTATTGATGTTACGTGCCATTCCGCTTACAATAATCTTCATGATATCAGATTTCAAGACACGCGAGAACAAAAAGTACTCTTCTTCACCCAGTAGTCAAGACACAGTGAAAACCGAAATAACAGGTTGAGCTATTTGTGAGCAGTTTCTTTTAGGGCAAAGGGCACGGAAATGTAACTAACTTGCCACTTTTTGCTTTGTTGTGTAGCCATCTTTATTTTTTTCTATTTTGAATTTCGTCTATTGTTTGTATCTTATGACCATTTTGCCCCTACAGGTTAATTAGAGTGTTGATAGATGAGAAGGGTAAAATTGTCACAAAATACATAAAATAGACAGAATTCAAAAGTATGATAAAGTAAAGATGGCTACATAACAAAACAAAAAGTGTCACTTGGTTACATTTTCGTGCCATTTTCCCGTTCTTTTACCAGCTATATAGGAATCTATGATGTCTTTTTATTGGATTTTTTGTAGAATAGTTGCATAATATTTTCGCATTTCTGATTGTAATTCCTTTTTTGCAATTAGAATGGGAGGTCTTATACACAGCTCATCTAACACAGAAAGCCAAGAAATTTCATGATGGAATCTTAAAAGTTGTAGTTTCTGGATTGCGAGGGAGGCAGGTAAAGTTTTCGACTCACTACAATTAAACCCACTAAAACTGCTACAGATGTGTTCATTGTATTCTTTTTCCTCCCTCAGGCGGTGTTGTATGATGAAACAAGGTTACACTTAACCAGCAAATTTCTTAAGAAAGAGGAGATTATTAGAGCTGGTGGGTCATTACGATTTGATGGTTACATAGTGGATATTGTAGACCTAACGGACCGTGAACCTCTCAAAGAAATAAATGTTGACAGAAGTAACTGCTCTACACAGAATCTAGTTCAGTCAAAGAATCGCAATGAGCATCCTGCTGGTTCGTTCATCTATCCCTGAATCAGAATTGTGACCACAAACAAATATATGTTGTAGCGGTGTTACAAGTTACTAATATCTGGAACATCGGGATGCTGGATACATATTACACCTAGGGGGCGTTTGGCTTAGCTTATCGTAGAAGCTTATGGCTCTTGCAAAAAGTCATTCTCAAAGCTCTTATATAAAAAGCCCCCTTTTTAACTCCTATATAAGCAATTATTCCCATTTTCTAAGTGTTTGGTACTGTATTGATATAATACAGTACGCTAATAAACCTATCGGATAAGCTTAGCGAAACAGCCCCTAGTTTTGAGATAGTCGTTGATTACTTTTATCCGGTTGGGCAGCATGTGCCATGTCCAGTTACAGACATTCAAGATGCAAGCTAATTCAGTTTGTTGCACATTTGGTGATTGTTAATTAGCTTATCTTTGTTTGATGTAATTTGGCACTTATGTCATACCATGTGCATTCAGATTTCAGGAAAAGTGAAACTAGCAAGTCCTCGGTTACATCAAGTTGTCCAGATACAGCCAAAACTGATATAGAAGGTTCGATCTTCTACATACTTCGAATTCTACAAGGCAGAGATCTTTAATTAGATCATATGCATGCAGATAGCTGTTTTATTCTGTCCTTTGACAGTTCTCAGTTTAACTCCATGTATTTTTATGGTTATCTTATTCAATTAGAGTGGGACGTCATGTACACTACTCAATTAACCCAAAAGGCCAAGCAGTTCCATGATGGCGTCTTGAAACTTGCAAGTTCCGGATCACAAGGGAGGCAGGTTAAATTTCTCAATTTTACTGTACAAATTTGTTTCCATCTCTTTTCCTCTTGGTGTGTTGATTGGTCAAAATGATCAAAGTTATCAGCTAATTAACGGCTGATAAATACATGAGCATATACTTATATTAATCTTCATGCATAATTGACAATTGTGGAACCATGTATCAGATCTTCTCCAAACTTTATCTTATTCTTTTTCTGAGTTTTGGAGCTTAACGTGACTACTAAAGAATGATAAGTACATGATTATTATGCTCGTATTTCGGCTAGTTCCGGAATGTTAGCTGAGTCAAGTCCGTTTTACTAAATGTTCCGTAAGGGCATTGACAGTTGAGTCACCCACAAAAAGGCCATGTGTAGGTACCCCTGTATATTATTAGTTGGAGTGTCACTAATGTCAGTAGTTTGAATCTCATCACTGCTTGTATCCAGAAAAGTACAAAAAACCAAAATGTTAACTTGCACAAATAGTCCCTCTACTATTGCTTAAGTAACGAGTTTACTCTGTAGGATGCTACTTTGATCGCAGAAGATGGAACAATTTTGTCCCGCAGAGGTCTTAAACTATTGGGAGACATTAAAGATGGAGGTTCATTCAACATGGCAAATTACTTGGTGAAAGTTGGTGAACCAAGGAAACTTTCTGAAGGTAGATTTTACAGTTCTATAGTTTTATATCTTTGTGGAAGTACTTGAAATAATGAAAAAGGTTGTACTCTTCTGCTGACGGCTTACTTGTGTAGGGGAATATCCGAGGAAATCATCTACATTGGATAATGAGACCTCTGAAATCAGGAGCAAATCATGTAAGAGAATCCGGTTTACTGTACCACTATCTGATGGTAAGACTACACGTATGATGTCATAACAAACATATAGGACTACAGATTGGGTTTTATACAGTACCTGTGTGTTGCTTATGAAGTGAATTATTTACACAGTACCTGTGTGTTGCTTTAAAGAAGTCTGGTTTTTGTCACTATAGCAAATTAATGTTCTCTTGTCGTATCTTCCAGTTTTGAAAATCCATTTCTAAATATTATGTCTTATATTTTTAGGAAAACCTTCAAAAACCGCTTCTTCGTTGCAAGATACCGTCTCGACGTGCAGCAACGACAAGCCTCTTCGTGATGGTATGTAAAGTGGAATGTTTCGTGCTATAGTATATGAAAGCAATTACACTGAAAACTCTACTGAACCTCAGGCTGGCCTTTGATTCTTGAAGTTTAAATGGGTTCAGTAATGTTGCAACACTCCATAAATTGTCCTAATTAATAGCCACAAATTATTTGTTCAGATTGTTATTGTATGCAGTCTCTTAAGGTCTATAGCTCTGCATAGTAGATATTATGTTGCTTTTCTTATTACTGGTTTTATTGACTAGCTATTGTTCTCTTGTCGTATCTTCCAGTTATAAAAATCCTTTTCTAAGATCTATGTCTTAAATTTCTAGGAGAACCTCCAAAAAGAGCTTATTCGTTGCAAGATACCGACTCAAGGGTCAGAAACCCGGTCGCAGATAAAGTTATGTCATGGAACAGCAACAATAAGCCTATTCGTGATGGTATGTAATTTGGAATTAAGGTTTGAGTTTTGTGCTACAGACATAAGTTGTCCTAATCAATAGCGATAAATTATTCGTTCAGATTGTTATTGTATGCAGTCTCTTTAAGGTCCATGGCTCTGCATAATAGATATTATGTTATTTTCTTATTATTGGTTTTATTGACTGGCTATTGTTTTCTTGTCGTATCTTCCAGTTATGAAAATCCGTTTCTAAGATCTATTTCTTATATTTCTAGGAGAACCTCCAAAAACAGCTTATTCGTTGCAAGATACCGACTCAAGGGTCAGAAATCCGGTCGCAGATAAAGTTATGTCATGGAACAGCAACAATAAGCCTATTCGTGATGGTATGTAATTTGGAATTAAGGTTTGAGTTTTGTGCTACAGACATAAATTGTCCTAATCAGTAGCGATTAATTATTCGTTCAGATTGTTATTGTATGCAGTCTCTTTAAGGTCCATTGCTCTGCATAATAGATATTATGTTATTTTTCTTATTATTGGGTTTATTGACTGGCTATTGTTCTCTTGTCGTATCTTCCAGTTATGAAAATTCGTTTCTAAGATCTATTTCTTATATTTCAAGGAGAACCTCCAAAAACAGCTTATTCGTTGCAAGATACTGACTCAAAGGTCAGAATTTCCGCCACAGATAAAGTTATGTCATCGTACAGCAACAACAAGCCTATTCGTGATGGTATGTGATATGGGATTAAGGTTTGAGTTTTGTGCTACAGTATATGAAGACAATAACACTTGAAGACTCTGCTGAATCTCAGGCTGGCCTTTGATTTTTGAAGTTTAAGTGACTATCTCAATAACTGTTTCTTGTTTCTCTATGCAGCCAATTCAATTTTGTCCTTTCTTAAAAAGCCTACTACTCAAAAAAGTGTTTCCATTGAAAAAGAACATGAATCGGGCTCTCAGTATCAGTCAGAAAAGCAGCAAGATCCGTGTAGTAAGATATCTGAAGAGGCAGTTTACAATAAGGAAACTCAACCTGTCGATGTTGGAGTACGCCCTATAGTGTCGTTTTTCAGAGGTGATCTTTCTATCACCTGTGTTCCATCGATGTGATATACTCTTATTTTCTTTACCTTAAGGGGGAAGTGCTTGGGGTTGAATATAAGTGCACTTATTAGTGATTACTGATGTAGAAATGTGTATCTCTTGCAGCAGCATCGACCTCAAACTTTAATGAGCCAGCTAAAGAAAATAAGGATCAAAGCAACACTGAGGTACGTGTTTCAATGTTTCCTCTTTTGTATCCCTACATATATCGTTTTACTGTGAGTAGACTAATTACATACGTGGGGTGATGGAGGTTTTAGCTTCATGAGGGTGCTTGTGTATTGTCCATGACTGGTTCCTCTGGCAACTTTTTGGTTATCTGCAAAAGCCCACTTCAACTTTTTGTATACTCAAGTTGTTGAATGTTGTTTTGCTATAATGCAGATATCTGGTGCTAACATGACAGTTGACTCCAGCATGGATGATGATGCCTCTAATGACATAAGGAAGGGTTTTGAGCATACAAACTCAACTAACGACCTCCCAAGTTTTGATCTTGGATTTGACTAAAGTTCACATTATGGTGCCAGTACTTTAGCAATGCAGCTTGCTACCAAACCACTGAACCACCAAAAGAAACTAGTAATAAATAGAAGAAATTTGTGTAGTTTTGTTTATCAAATCATTTATAGGAAGTGCATCACAAGAATATATATGTACTCTTATGAGGACCTTACATTCCTTATTGAATTGTGCTGATCGTGGTTAAGAAAAGAATGATACAAAAAGATATGTAACTTTCTTTAGAAGACATGTAATAATTCTTACTATTAGATCAAGAAAAAACCGTACAAAGCAATCCTCTTTGTAGAATGTTCTACCAGGAAATTATGGTGACTTCTTGGCTATATGTACTATTTATTGTGGTTCTTTGATTTGTATACACTAAACAAGGCTTTGAAAAGGTTTCTAGTTTTCTTGGAGTATACTTCCATATCTTTTGTGCTTCGCCTCTGTGGATACACGGACTGAGATCTCCTAGCTTCCGGTGGTTGCTGTAATCACGCAGGAAGGTAAAACATGCAGTGTTAACACACGGTATATGCAGGTTGAGTGAATCACCCTCATTATATTGATACTTGAATTATAGCATATGAAAATTGTTGGCTTACTTGCTGTCTGCTACCAGACAAGTTTGGACTAATGGATCGATGAACAGATGATGCAGAAAGTTTAACCGAAAAGCTTGGACAAGTGGGTTGGTTTACAGAAGACACTGAGCGCCTAACCGGGAAGCGTAGCGGGGAAGTTGATCGTGATCGTTTTTCTGGTTTTCAGGTAGACAAAATTAGTACATGAAGCAGAAAATGGCACTAGTGTTATTAAATGGAAACAACTCTATAACTGCTAACCTAGCTTTTTGTGTGACGCATCCTTTGTAAATGAAAAAGCAATTAGGCCTGATGGGAACTCAGTAGAAGGTTGTCCGCAATTCCCTTTTCTGCACAAGTCATTTATACAATGAACTTTTCTTGCAGGAGCTCCAACAGAGGTAACTAATAACAACTTATATCATTAGTATTTAGTAATATCTATTACCTAAAACTTGACTGCACCAATCCTTTTTCTGCTTTAACAAATTCTGAAATGCAACCCTCTATAGCAAAAATTGAGAATTTTGTGCTCAGTACTTGGAATACATATAATCATGTGGTGATAATATAACTAGTGCAATAACACAAAGGATTAACTGCATAAAAAGGTAACCAACTTTGGTAAAATTCTACTTTAGGTAACCAACTTCTTCGCCAAAAACCACATAAGTATTACTGTACTATTTTTGTTTTGAGTTCAAAAGTTTCAGTTTTATAAAAGGCTGCCTCGGTTACCGGTCAATAAGATGACGTATTGATAACTTGACCATGTTGTCTCTTTCTGATGTAGCGTCTAGAAACAGGTTAACTTAGAACATCATCTTTAGCGGAATTTTTTGAATTTTTTTTAGTTACTTACTCTATAGGATCTTTTTGTACTTAAAAGTTAAAACTAACCGCTCGTTTACTTAATAAACAAAAGCTAAGTAAAAAACCCAGTAGATCGATGAGCAATTTTTAGAGCAGTTATAGAACATTGTATCTAGCAGAGAAAAACATAAATGACCTTGGAGAGGGTATTGCTTATGATACTTTGGTGTCTGCATCATCATTGATTGTTGCGTTAGCCCACTATGGTTAACATATGCTTGGCATGTTTGTATCCTCTGCAAAAATCACACACATAGGCACAGATAATACGAATTCGAAGATGAAAACGGACATTTGTTCCTAGTAAGGTATGTAGTTACTAGAGGTGGAAATATGGGCAGCTCGGGTGCGTTGGGTAAAGGTTCAACGGGTCGGTTCAAAATTAGGCATTTTCTAGTACTGGTCCACAACGGCCGGGTTGACACGTAAGCTATGTCTTGTCCAATCTTTACATATCTTCAATTAATGATTAATGTGCTACTTATGATGATTGTTTTTGAATCTAACAATAAACTATTTCTTTGGATAAAACGAATTAGGAGGTTTAGTGCATTACTGCATTAATTTATGTTTGTACAAAATAACCTGTTTAACTTGTTCCCTATTTAGAATCCTTTTTATTTGACCCGTTTGAGATAAAGTAAATCTCAAATGGACCCATTTATAAGGAAATAAGTCATATTTGAAACCACTAATACTTATTTTTCCTACACTAAAGAATCAACATAACTAATTACCTGTTCAATGCATAAGACTCGAAGCTTGGTTCTGGAAACTTCATTTACATTTTCATCTAAGAACTTGCTGACTTTGTACGTCACAGAGCCTAAATGGTCGATGGTTTTAATAAGAGATTTGGAGATGTAGGTCTTTAAGCTTTCTAACAACCTATAAACGTTTAAAAACAGAAGCTGATCAAGTATAACAAAGCATACTAAAAGTAGAGGATATCACATTGAAGCAAGTGTAGCAGTGTAGTACTTACATTTGTTTCTCGTCATTCTTGTAATACGAATCTTCAAAATGCTCTGCAGCCGAGTACAATTGTTCTTTCACGTTTCTTAATTCCTATCAAGTTTTTGTCACTTCATTAGATATTTTTTGGTCAACATTGCAGAAATTAATAACTTATTATAAGCTGGATACTAAGCTCGAATTTGTAGTCTTCAATGTGTGAGTAACATAGAGATGAGACAATATGTATTACAAGTATACAACCATTGTACCATAACCAGTCAAAACAAAGAGTTTGACAGTTTGTCATTTATGACAGATTTGATTGGTATGTATACTATATTAACAACTATAATGTGGTAAAAGCTGTATTTAACATGTTTAGGATGTGAGAGAGACCTTGAGTCCATCCGCAAAGAGCAAGCTATGCTTCAAGAGAAGTTCATCGTAGTTAGAAGATGGACGAAGATCATTTACATGAGATGATGCATTCTTAATCTCCATTATAGCATAAACAAACCAAAACTATCTTCACTGCATAAACACCAAAAACACCCAAACTTTGAGTTTGTGACTTGGGCAGGTAAATCTGACTTTGGCAGGTAAATGTACGTAGGACTTTGTCAAGAAAAAGGTTTGTGGGGGTTGGGAAGATCTTAAGGATGGTTTTGGAGGCAAAAATCACATTTGCTGTCCAACATATTTAACAACTCCACTTTCTAGGCTAATTATTAGATTATCTTGGCATTATTTTAATTAGATGTATCTTACAAGTTACCCCACAAGGGGCTTAATGCAGTTTTTTGGGCATGGGATTCACCTAAATCGTAGATGGCAAAATGGGGGAGCGGGGTTGGAAGTGTAGAATAACATGTAAAAAAAGGGGTTAGATTGGGTTAACCCGCAACACTGTTTGTCCATATTGTCGAATTTATGAAGTAAAATTTCAGAATTTGTTATTAAAACATGATCTGTAGTTTTTTTCTTTTAAGAAAACGGTTTCAGAGAATTTAAACACTATGTGCTGATTTATTTACTTCACTAGCTTCCTTTTTTTTTTCTTCTAAATTTGTCTCTGTTATCAATAAAATACATATTTTTAAATCAATGTGTTAATATTGCAACGTCCAACATAAATCATCGCTTTCATGACCACACATTCACATCACATCCAAACATGTGTACATGATTAATGTTTTAGTGGTAGAGTTCATTGTAGTATTGCTTCTTGAGGAAGATAGTTTTCCAATGATGACGAGTTAGAGTAAAACCCTTATTTTGTAGAACATAATGACATGTAGAGTAATAATGATGAATTAACTTGTAAATCTTGTAGCTTGGTCTCAGTCTTGTCATCACTCTCAACTAACTGGATACCATCATCTAAATTTTTTGCCTTTATTAGTCTCCTAGATTTATGGCTTAATGCTTATTTTAGTTGACTTAATTGTACCAAAATCTAAAAGAAGTTATTTATTGACCCTATAATTGTGACCTTCTGGGGCCTAAGTGAGACACATGTTCGTTATAGTCTGTACAACACAACGATGACGTGATTGATGATAACTTTTGGTGGTTGTTCGTTCATGTAGTTTGCATGTTAGAGTATCTTTAGGGTGGAAATGATCTCTAAACTTGAGATTCACTATTTTACGTAGAAATATAGCATTTGAAAGGACGATCGTCCATTTGTTGATCACAAAATGAGCAGTTAACGCTGGCTGGCTGGTCACAAAAGTCATCAGTGGTTTGCTAAATAAACCAGAACATGATTTTGATTGGTCTGACCAAGATCAACATCGTTTGATTTGTAAAATATTCAAGTCTACTCTAGGCAACTGATTGGCTACGAATTTATGTCCCAAATTGGCTTAGTCCCGCCCTTAATACCCCCATCTCATACTCACTGTCACCTCGAGTTTATGTCATCTACAGGTTCATCAATGTGGCGTTGTGATTACAATAGTAGGGCTGTTCAGTATTTAGTTTTTGCTCCTAAGTTTACTACCATACCGAAATATACTATATATGTGTGCATCTTTTTTAGTTAAAGTACATAATTGTACAGTAACTATTTGAGAAAGCATGTGTAGACAGACATGTAGCCTCATTTTCTTGCATAATTTGGTGCGTGCGAAAGAGGGAAGATATTGTATTAATAGACTAATCTATGGAGTCATAATTACAACACCAACTGATTCCATCATAAAAAAGGACCACATTGAACCACCTCCAATGTCTTTGCGTTCTAGTTTAGATTTTTTTTTATCATATTTATTTAGATTATGCATTTGCAAAATAGTTGCTACATGTGATTAGAATATTGATAAAAGTTGAACGGGACCAGTGATTCGTGCTACTACACAAAAACCATATCGTGTAGTACATTTCACATACGTTATCGACTAAAGTCTAGAACGTAAGCATTGTATTGCGCTTTGATAAAATTATCTACAAATATGGCGATATATATCGATCATGCTAAACATAAGTATTTCATGGGATTTATAACTAATTACTTGACGTATAAGTGTATAACTTATAGTACAAGTGAAGCTCCACATAAAATGGATGCCAAACATGTCGAAACAATGATGGTCTTGATTGGCATTCTTCCTTTGTCGCTCCTTAGTATCATGGCTTCATAAATTGGCCAACTATTCAATACCCCGAAACCAGCTAAAAACAATTGCACAAACAACTTATCAAAATTTTCGAAGGTTCAATGTCTGTATCATCCCAGTTATCAACGTGAATAAGTTGACGATGGATGCAGTTGTTAAGGGTACAAACATTGCCGAATGAACCCCAAATTCCATAAGACCTTGATCGTATCTCTTGCTTTGTTCATCATCTTGCACTTTGCTTGTCACATTGAACCCTTGTGTAGTGATTCCTAAGTGTTTGACAATGTACTCGACGAGTCCAAACAAATAGGGTGAGAGTCCCCTTATTAACCATATTCTTTGATCGTTCCACCATCTTTTATACGTGCTATCGAATAGAATGAAGTCATATAAATCTTGACCATATGCTCCAAGAAATAGAAAGACATACAACAAGAACCATGGATCTGTCACCTACAAACACCGGTGAACTCAGTGTGTTTGGCAAAAATCCAATTTTCATAAATTTTGAAAGAAAAATCAAGTTACCTTAGGGAAGATGTATAATCCATTCAAAAGGGCTATTTGAGGGACGAAGGAGTATATTGTGATGGGAATTGACCAGATAGGCCAAAAAGCATAGTGTGTGTAACATAAGCTCATGATACAGCCCATGCATCGCGCTCCAAAGCTTACCGGTGTATATTTTGAGAAAGCAACCTCAAGGAGTCCAATAGCCCATCTCTTTGTTTGACTAACCGCGTCGACGATGGAGATTGGAACGTCACCCAAAAAGGCCGGCCTACTCGGGTGGCAAAAGATAGACTTCCATCCTTCACATTGCAGTCGATATCCAGTGAAATAGTCCTCCACAAGCGACCCATAACGAAATCCAATCTACATATAACAAAAAGAAGCTGAGAAACTTATGTGTTTATAATCAACAAAATGAGGTTTTCGGGCTAGGCCTTACATGGAATCCCCACTTGGTGTTGTTTTCATAGTTGCACCCAGCCACATGGTGAGCCAATTCAATAACTGGCCGTGTCGTAATGGGCTTCTCCACCACATGGTCCGGTCTAAGTTCTTTTATTTCTGGTGGCACCATCAACGTGGGGCCACCAAAGAAAACTCGACGGACAAAGAAACATCCACTTCCAACGTAATTAGGACCTAGAAAGCCGTCCATCCCAACCGCGTTGGCTACAAATAAACGCAAGAACTCACCTCCATAAATGTCATCTTTGTTTAGCCCGTGATAACGTTGAGGGAACTGAACATATCCTAATGTTGGTCGAACTAACGGATCAGAAATATAGCACAACGCCTTCTTAGGTGTTTGAGGATCATTAGAATACATGTCGCAATCTTGAGTAAGGATTACCGGGGCATTCGTCATAACACCCGATACACGAAGCTTCAGAAAAAAAAAACAATAATAACTATATCCTTAGTTTGAATAACAAAATCCATGTAAGCAACTAATTTTAAGTATGATTAACTCATTAATATTTTATCATTAGCGAGCTCCATTTTTAGTGAAGCATTCAATGATTTAAACTTGCACATAATAGATTAAAGAACCTTTATATTTCAAGTTATCTCTACTACATATAAAGCATAAATATTTTTAGGATAAAGGTCATTTATTACCAACTTACTTTCTCATTTGTACCGTAATGACCAACTTACTTTTTTTCGTACTCATTACACCCATGTAACATTCAAATTTTGTTCGATATCACCAATATGACCATAAAATGACTATATTACCCTTGTCTTCTTTAACATATTTACAATCATAATTTTTTTAAATCTTAATTTTTTAAAAAGTACTTTAACAAGTACTTTAGCAAATTTAAATTTTTTTACCAAACTTAAAAAAAAAAATTATAAAATATTTTTTTACGTTATTTTTAGTAAAAAATTAAAAATTTTCTTACAAAAATTTTAATTTCGAACTTTTCAAAATCTTATTTTTTTAAAAAATTTTAAATTTATTCATACTTTTTTTTCAAAAAAAAAGGTTAATTTTTTTCTACGAAAAAATTTAGATTTTTTTAAAAGTTAAGAAAAAAATAAAAAAGTAAAAAAGTAAAAATAATTTTTTGTTAAATTTAAAAAGTACGAAAAAAATTAAATTTATTTAAAAAATTAAGATTTTATGAAGTACGTCAATTTTTATAAAAATAAGTAATTTTTTTAAAGTACGAATTTTTTTTAAAATAAGTAATTTTTTTAAAGTACGAAATTTTTTAATAAATTCGTATTTTTAAAAAAATTATGATTTATAAAAATTACTTTTAAAAAAAAAAAAATTTGGTAAAGTGCTTGTTAAAGTACTTTTTTAAAAATTAAGATTTAAAAAAATTATGATTGTTAATATGTTAAAGAAGGACAAGGGTAATTAGTTATTTTGTGGTTTATATTTGGTGATATCGAACAAATTAAATGTACATTGATGTAATGAGTACGAAAAAAAATAAGTTGGTCATTACGATACAAATGAGAAAGTATGTTGGTAATAAAAGGCCTTTACCCATATTTTTACTTAAAACTTACAGTACAAAATTTAAAAATAAGTATTGTTTAATCCTCAAAATATTTTTTTAAACCCATAAATTTTCAGATAAAAATTCAAAGGAAATTGCCTTAATTAAGCAGCTGCCTTAACAATTCTTACCCCAAAGTATAAAAAAATGCATGACAACTTTTTTAATGTAGTTTCTAAAAGAATTTTTTGTTTTTTTTGCATTTAATACCAAGACAAATACAATTTTTAAAAATTAATCCACAAACTCTATTATATAAGACACCTTATTACAACTTCTTTTTTTATTCCGTTAGTTGATAATTAATGGAAATGAATAACTGAAATATCGCAGTTATAATCTTTTTATCGCTATAAAATCTCGTTGTTATGCATGAGTACTCGTTTAATTTACTCAAATAAATCACCGTAAAAACATTTTGAGTTTTCTAGATGTTGGTCCAATAGAAGCTTGTGACCAAATTAAAACAAGTTATATAAAAGGTACTGGAATATTACCAAAGTATTGAGAGCACCAGCCTTGAAATGGTGTGGAGAATTTTTGTTTTTTTCTCGCGATACATACACAAGATTTGGCATAGATTGTCCCTTGCTGTCTTTTTCCTTACCACTCTCTGTCAAGACCTATCACCAAAATATATATACAATTCGAATTATTACGCAACTTTTGGAACCACATAAATTGTTTATCGGTCCCAACCACGTAACGTTTGTTTCCACAAAGATATTTTGTGACAAAAGTAAACATGCCAACATGTACCACAAATATATACTCCATCCGTCCCTAAATAAGTGTCCACTATTAACTTTTAAAGTAATTTTCAATCAACTTTGACCTTAAATTATTTAGTTTGTGTTATATAATACTTAATGAAAATTACATCAATGAAAGTATATTTAAAACCCAATCGATTCATATATTTTGCATCAAGTATTATATAACACAAAAAGACATAGTTAAGGTCAAAGTTGTTGAAAAATGACTTCGAAAGTCAAAAGTGGACACTTATTTAGGGACGGAGGGAGTAGTTTTTTTAAAACGGCAACTTTAAGAACACTATGTACGGTTTGATGTAGTCGTGTGATGTCGTGGAAAAAGTGATGTCACATCAACATTTTTCTCATAACATCATAATCCATCACAACACCAAAAACACATCTTCTTTCTATAATATCATCATACGGTGTCGTGATGCACCCGTGGACCTTACGGTTTTTATTTTATTTTTCATTTATTCAAATAAAAAACGTATTAAACTAAAATTCAAATTCTATTAATAAAAATAAAAACACTCGAAAGAGCTAAAAAGAAGATAAAAAAAACACTTAAACGGGTTAAAAAAGATGTAAAAACACTCAAAAATACACATTTCCTTCTTCCTCCTTCTATACAAATGTTTTCAAACTATAAGCACAAGACCAACCTAAAATACAATCAAAACGTAAGCACAAAACCAACCCAATCATACCTTCCTATGTCCAAATACAATCAAAACCAACCTAAAATACAATCAAAACGTAAGCACAAAACCAACCCAATCATACCTTACCATGTCCAAATAAGAGAAAGAAAAATAAATAAAATAAAAACAAAATACGAGACCGTTTGAGCTGGCGGGAACGACGCCAGTCCCGAAAACGCCACCTCCAGTGTGGACTTAGCGTTGTCTAGTCACGTTTAGAGGACGACGCCACCTCAAAACGCATCGTATCAGATGCTCTAGCCATCTCATAATATTTGTACCACAAACAATCTCATATGTCGTAAGCTGGATTTGAACATGTGATACTTATTGGATCAGAAGCCCTTTGATCCAAAAAAGTTAAGAAATAATTGGTGTCTTTAAACGTGTGTGCTTTTTTATTTGCGGGACTCATTTTCGTTATACTTAATTTAGACATGTATTTAGTTTACTTTGGACTTTAGATCAAATGAGAAGAATTTTAAAATGAGAATGATAAAAAATGATTATAACAACACATTAGATCAGCATCAGTTAGAATTAAATGCATCCTTAATTTAGATGCATCATATTTATTTTCTAGCAAAAAATTATGTGCATATACATATATTAGATATTTTTAAATGCATTTCATCAAGTTAGATGAATTATATATATATTTTTTCGTCTCCTACGAGTCAAATTTGTAGCTAACTACTTTCGTCGTTTTCATCTGAAAATCACTTTCAAAACTAAGGCTGATCACGATCCAAAACCCAGACTGGATCTGCAAAAAAACCGGACCTTGGGCCGAGACCGATTTAGCCCAAAAAAAACCTATTAGTTAGACAGAGGAGTGGAATCAATGTGATCGGTCGGTCCGGTTCCGACCAGTCGGGTTTCGATCGGCCCTGGTATCAAGAAGGGCATATGGTTTGTTGTATGTATACGGGCCTGACGGAAGACCGAGGTAAAGTGTGGACCGAGGTACGGACTGAAATATGTTCGGTCTAGTCCGTGGTCCGTTATGCTCAGCCCTATTAAGTGTGATTATAATATTTTCTCATTTTTCTTATTTTAAGTTTTTTTCTTAACAGATCACTACCTGTCTACTTAGATCTATTTGTATAGCATTATATGGATTGATTAGAGGGCTAATTCTATTTTTGCCTTATGGAACAAATGTGACGGTTATACTTGCCTCTCAAAAAAATGTGTTCTTCAAATGCTTCAAGGCGACTTCACCAAAATTTGACAAGTGTTCCAAGTCTCCCAGTATTTGCATGCACACTTGTCAAAATTTTGATGAAGTCGCCTAAATCGCTCTTAGCCCCTAGGTGCTCCTCACTTACCTCGCCCCCCCACAAAAACCCCATCCCTCTCGCGAAACACATTTTTTTTGGCAACCCCCCCCCCCCCCCCCCCCCCCCCCCCAAAAGCTCATCACAGGACATTTTTGCCTATACGCGCCATAGAGAAAAATAGAATATTCCCTTGATAAAGATAGTCACCTCGGGGATCGACTTTCATAATATAACTAGGTCTACCTGAACCAATAATTCAGTAATCTACGTTTTATTGGTTCCTTATTAAAGTAAAGAAATATGTACCTCCAATGATTGCAGGATGGTTTTTAACGAGGGGTAAACCCTGATGTCGATACTTGTTGAATGTATGTTCTCTTTGTTCATCGCTAATGTACTCGGGGTATACTTCACCTCTTTCCATAACGTTCTCGACTTTTATCTTCATGACATCATATATTTCCTGCGACAACAAAATACGAACATCATCAACTACTGGCCGACGAGCCGATTTAGACGGAGGTGTGCGGAGCGTGTGCTAGGCACATTGGCCTCAAATTTTAAAGGCTCAAAATCTATGTCATGTTTATATTTGGGGCCTGTGAAAATTCATTCAACTAAAAATTGTTTACGTTGTGCAATCTTATGTTGTAATCTTATTTAAAATAAAGATTAAAATCATCAAAACACAATGATTTTGTGGATTTCCTATTATCATAAACTTTAAATTTTCCCACTTAAAAACAACACTAAAAATATACTCACATTTCCTTTAATTCAATAACTTCATTAACCCTCACTACTCAAATACAATATTATTACCAAACACTAATAATCCTCCCCATTCCACTTCTTACCCCTTCCACACAATCACTAATACTCCCAACCCAAAAATACTAACAACCACACCAAAACACCCCACCCCACCACCCCCCCCCACTACAACACATCCATTCCCCAAATCTTAATTCTTAATACAGTTCTTATATTCAGATATATATAATATTTGTTAGCATAAATTATATTAAACAAAACTCACACCAAAACTTATCTCCTCAAAAAGATTATATATTATATATATAAATCAATCTCTGTGTACTGAGAGACAATATTCCCCGCCACACACTCTCAACACACACCCAACAATAACCATTCCCCAAAACAAACACACACTACTCACACGACACGTCACATCTCCACCTCTCCCCCCACCCACCCCCCCATTAGACTTAATACTATGTGTGTGTCTATATATCTTGAGTTTTAGTCACTCTCGTTCGATAGAGAGAGTCTATTTCTACGCTCACACACGCTCATCCCATACCCAATACGGACTCTCTGAATGATATTTTTTTATTATATTATTAGATGTTAGTAGCGGTGGTGGAGTCAGGAAATTGTAATGTGGGGGCAAAAAAATTTTTTACATCACGAGATTGTTAGAGAAAAAGGGCAAAAATAAATATCTCAAGTTACGAAACCATCTTATGTTGCGTAAAAGTTGCAACAAAATGGCATGCTTTATTACGTAAATGAGCAATTTATCCAATGCTAAAAGAAAACTACAACGTATACAAATTATTTATCCGAATAAGCATGGTACTTAAGAAACGGTTTATATTTATCGAAAGAAAAGCTAGATATCTAACTTGACAAAAACATAAAAGTTACAAACAATATCATCGGATGTCGACGAATGACGAAGATGAGATTCTTTTCGTAGTATCCGTGTATATTTGTGATCAAATAATACAAGTGACAAAATTCACAATAGTTTTACACTATCACATCATAACTAGACACTTATTAATAATTCACACCATGTAACCAAATTGTGATTTAGTATGGAAAAAACAAACCAGAACCACAACTCTAAAGAAAGGGTAATAAATAACCATCTCCTCACACTCCCACGTTGACTATACAACCAATTGTCTTTTAAGTACTCCCTCCGTCTTTAAATAAGTGTCCACTTTTGACTTTCGAAGTCATTTTTAGCAACTTTAACCTTAACTATTTCTTGTTGTGTTATATAATACTTGATGCAAAATATATGAATGAATTCGGTTTTAAATATATTTTCATTGAAATAATTTTCATTAAGTATTATATAACACAAACAAAATAATTTAAGGTCAAAGTTAATTAAAAAAGACTTAAAAAGTCAACAGTGGACACTTATTTAGAGACGGAAGGAGTAGTAAAATATTTATTTATTTTCCTCTCTCCTAGCACAAGTTCCTATACACCCATCTTCCCCGTATCTCTCTTTCTCATTTTCTTAAAACCTTGAGATTTGCAGAGGGCACAATGAGTTTTATATGGAGGGCAACACCGTTAAAATCTCAAAAAAACATAAATATTACTCTCGAAAAATAGGACTACTAAGGAAGTGTTGGGGGCAAGTGCCCTCACTACTTTGCATGTGGCTCCGCCCCTGGTAGTCAATGTTGCTAATTCCGTTGTTCAAGTGCCTGTTTGTTTTTTCAGATGTTTTACCTCTTATATGCAAAATCATGTTTGCAGCGCGGATGTAAAGTCTGAATCTATTATTTGTTATTGTGATGGCTCAAAGTGTGAGAAGAAAGAAAGATTAGAAGTAGAAAGAAGTGATTGTTATCACATATGTCTTTATAAAACATACAACCTAGCTTCTTGTTAATTGTTAAGTTGATCTTCGTCGCTAAAAACCAACTTGTGTATATGGTTTCTATAAAAACACTCATGCAAAATATCATGCAAACCACTACAACTCATTAACACGTATTGAGCAAAAAAACATATACTAGTAAAACCTTAACTTTGTCAATATTACCTTAATCTCTTCACTATCAAACTCATCCTGTCCATGGCTGTGGGAGCTAAAATAAGCTTCGGGGACATCCTGTCAATGTCACCAAGATTTTTATCCTACAAAAAGGGAAGAATACCCAATCTTAGCGATCTTCGCAGTTCATTAAAGACAAATAGTGTCAAGTTGGAACCACCGTATCCGACACATAAAACCGACAGTTTCTCTGGAGGTATAATCATATGCATCAATGGAACAATAGCAGTTTTGACACGTTCATAGGTGGTTTGTTTATCTCGATCAGCCGTTCATATAAATATATTCAATGCTAGGGTAATCTTTTTTTCTTAGGGTTTTTTCAAGGTTTTCGGGCGGAGAGAGACTTGACGCATGATAGGACGAAGGCGAAAGGAGATGGTGGTGGCCCACATGAAGGCTAAGATTATGTCGGAGATAAGGAGGGTGGTGGTGGTGATGACTGAGATTATGGTGGTGGAGCGGTGGATGAGTGTTAAGATATGGTGGTAGATAAGGGTGAAAATGGCACAAGTGTAAATGATTGCAAATATTCGGTTAAAGGTTGTGCATGGCATGTGCTTGTATGTGTGAAGAGGTTCTCCCATTTTTTTCTCTTAGGTTTGGAGATATTGCTTGTGGTTTGTCTCTATTTATAAGCCTCTTGCCAAACCCTATGTTGCCACACAGTTTTAATTAGTGCCGTAGCTGAGATTTCAAAAGTCATGTGAATTTTTTTTATGTCCGTAACTGAATATAACGGTCAAGATATATCATATTAAGTATTGAAAAAGAAACGTAGTGTTTTAACAATCCAACTTTAGTTTTAACAAATAAAAAAAAGCATATATCATTAACGGCTCTGGTTTTGATGTTTATTGAATGGTTAAAAGGTTAGTTTTTTCTTGTTCAGGTTATACAGGAAGAGTGAGTCTTTCACTCAAATTTACGCGGTGTAATTGTGATATCCTCGTGGTCGTTTCTAAATCCTTGTGAGTTGCGATATGGCACCCTTAGCTTGATATGTTTACCTTATAAGAATTAAATCTAGTTATGATATCAGGATGTCTGATCATTATGCCACTTTGATATCGGTTGTTTTCAATATTTACAGTTGAGTAAGAAAAACACTTTTTGAATGCAAGTTTGATTGATATTTTAGTTTGCAAGGTAACTCGACTCGATATAAGTTATTTTTTTTCTATGCAGTATGTAAGCTAGTGCCAATATATATACATGTGTAATTACGATTAATTAGGTCTGTAAACGAGTTCACGTTGCACTTTGTTATCCGAATTGAACACAACACAAGTTGGAGTTCATTCGAGTTTTGCTTCACTCATCATGGTTTTTTCAAATGAAGTTTGAGCTTAACGTAAGTTCTTCAAATCCAGTTTTAGCTCAATTTAACTCGTCTGTAATCCTAGTTAACTTGACTCTCAATCAGGGATGAAGCCAGAAAGTTATGATCGAAAGCGCTTACTTTAATTTTTAGAAACTATACTACAAATTACCCCTCCGTAGTTCGCCTCAACATTATCATATCCGCTTTATGTTTATCCAAATAATAATTGAAAAACTACTCCAATATTTCTCGCTTCAATCTATCTCTTGTCCATTAAAATTCAATATAATAAGACGACGGTAAAAAACCGTAAACTAGAGTAAAGTTACACTGACTTGTCGTAAAGC
>BQNB010065404.1:0-34953 GCA_026074375.1 Tanacetum coccineum | reverse complement strand
AAATGGTTCCAAAAGTGACCTCTTTATATCTTGATCATGCCATTTTATATTATCCATCATGTCATGCTTTTCTTTCCAAGTTGGCACTCTATTATGATTGTAAAGTAAATAATAATGACAATTTGTAAAATGATTAAGATGTTTAATCACATGTGAGTACAATATATGACTAATTTAGGAGAATAAATTGCGACACAATGACTTTGAATGTTTTGTTTAAAACAACGTTACTAAACTATATTATTTTTAAGATAAAAATGCTCCATATATTATGTTTCAACACGTTTATGTTTCGTAAGAAAAACTATTTTGTACTTTTACCATTTAGACATTTAAAAAGTAAAAAACAAACAATATCATTTGATTCAGATTCATATATATACCCCTCAGATTCAGATTCAGATGTGCGAATCAAATTCAGATTCAGAGCCTCTTAATAAACAAACAGCACCTGACTCTCGTGTCAACCATTGAAAGAACAAGTTTCTTCATCGTTGATTTGACTACGGTTGCCATTTTAGTAAAATCTTTCCTCGGCATGAATGATTTCTTAAGGTGTCTGAACATGTAGCCATATCGTATTCTCATCTTGTGAAAAACACTCTTGTAATGCTTGAAACGATCTTGCTTAGGTTTTGGTGTAGAAGTTTTTGGTGTAGATGATGAAGGTGTAAGATGAGAAGCCGTCAATTCTTGAAGTTTCTCCTTATCCTAAGATAAAGGAGCAATATGAGTCCTAGGGGATCTAATGGGTGTGGGTGGGGTTATATCCCTAATATCCTCTATTCCCTTCCCATTCTCTCTCTTTCTCAGTATAAAATCATCTCCAGCTGATTCTTCCTCCTCACCATCATCATTAATAATCAAAACATCAGCACTTTTCTTCACCTCTGGACTTTCCTTGTGACTCCCAGATTCTAACCTAGTGTCGGTATCCTCTTGGTCATTGAAAATTTCATCCATAAACTCATCCTCATCAACATTCTCAGTTCCTTCCACCATTGTCTCTATCTCTTCATCAACCAAGTGCTCTTGAACTTTTTCAACATTCTGCTGAGCTTCTAAATCCTTAATACTTCTTTATGTAGCAATGTTTAGTCATGTTGCTTCATCCAGACTATCAATATCGATCTCAAAAACTATTGGTATTAGCGTTTCAGGGTCTAGTTGATGCCTTATTGGAATCCAAATGATAGTAAGTTTACGAGCAGCACTTGATTCTCCTTGACTGGCAATAGGGTTAAGTGGCCTAGGGGCAATAGGTATTTGTAAGAACCTGTAATCATTTCACTTCCATTACTATTACACAAAATATAGAAAAGAGGATGTTTGGATTGCTTAACAAATCTGTGTGTGTACAAATGAAAACAACCAACCCCTCTCCTTATGTAGAGAGGTGTACTTATACTCCTAGATAAATATCTAGATGCCTAAGGTTTCTCACCATGGGTCGGGCTAGGGTTTTGGTAGGCTTTAAGCCCATAACACTTACAAAATTAGATTATTAAACGAGCCCGGTTTCCCTTACTATCCTATTACAACATAGATAATCAATGACCTTGAGTTCCTAAACAAATGACCAAAACTTCCTTGTTCGACTCAATATTTTGACGCTAACAATCTCCGCCGAAGTAAGGTCATTGACTCCTTTTCTTTAAGCTCCTTGAGATTTCATTATCGTTAAGCTCTTAACTCTTGGTCTTGGTCTTTATCTTTGTTGTAGGCTTGTTCCTTCATGCTGTGGGATCTTAGATCTTGAGCCTCTGTCATTATCTTTAGTTTTGAGATCTTTAAATCTTTTCCTTGTTTGCCTTTGTCATCTTTTTCATCATGCAATCTTGTGTCTTGACCAACATGCTCATACTTTGCATCATTTTGAAAGCTTGCTATATAACACCCCCATTTTTACATATAGCAGTGGAAGCTAATCCGGGGTATTATTTCATAGTACAACAGTCATAATCATAGAAAACGAATCGTAAAGAGACGTTTTTAAAAGATAAGTTATCATTCATTTATTCATCGGAGTTTTTACAAAAAGTGAGGTCCCAAAATCTACATGAAAACATAAAGTTTGAATGATAACAGTTTAGCCATATTCAAGTCCGTACCACTACGTGCTTTAAGTTGCTCAATTACCTGAGATAAACATGCTAAAAAGTCAACACAAAGGTTGAGTGAAATTCATAGGTTTAAGTAAAGTATTTAATACCAAGCTTCAATAGTAGTGTTACGTTGTCAGGCCACCCCCCATAGTTTGTAATAATTGCATGCATGTACAATTATCATGGAAAACAATATTATTGCCCTAAGCTCATGACACCGAAGCCTTAGGTTAATCAATAACCACAAATAATTGCCCCAACGGGTGTCTTTTCCAAACACCCGCAAAGTTATTCAAATTTGCGCTATTGGTTACCGATAGTATAGGTACACCAACGGGGAGTCCAGTCCCAAATAGATCTATTCACAGCGTTCGCGCATACCTCGACAAGTAATTAACGGTTCATGATAGTGGGGACTTAATGGCAAAAGTAGGGACTTAGGCAATAATGTATCAGGATAGCATACAGAAAAATACTTGCATTCATGGTTTATAGCATGTATCCCACTTGTGAGTTTATGAAACATTTAAAAGATTGAATGCGAGGCTATGAACTCACCTTAAAAGTACAGGGAAATTTGATTGATAGCAAAAGTATATGAAATGAAAGTAACGGCTTCGTCACACAACCTGGGTAATATGTCAAGTCTTAGTTTGATTAGATATGTTTTATATCATAATGAAATATCATTTTGATTAGATTTATTATGGAAATATCGTATCACTGTTCGGGCCATCATAATTCAGAGGTCATGTAGTAAACGTTTGAGGAGCCAGGACACTTTAAATCGTAAATCCAGCAAACTCGTCAAAACGTATACCCAAATGAAACCCCTTATATGAAGCTCCCTAGTAATGTGATACATTATAGTTTTAAGTTTCTTTAAAAGCTAGAATAATTTATATATATATTTTTATAATTAATATAAAAATATAATATTTTATAAGTTTTGCAAAATTGGCAATATATACCCCTAGTTTATAAACTTTTACAAGTTTAGTCCTTTATATATAAAGTATATATAATTTAAACCTTTAACTTTGAAACTTGGCAAAATAGGTCCTTATAGTTATAACTTTAAGAAAATGACATTTTCAGCCCCTTTAGTTATAAATTTCAGAAAGTTACGATATATACCCCTATGCATGGAAACTTTTGCAAAACAAGTCCAAAAAGCCATGCAAGGTTATTTTAAGATTCCAAATGATATTTTCAGGTTATAGCTTATTAGTATAAGCTAAAATAAGAGGTTTTAACGTAACAAAAGTTTAGAAACAGGATCCGTTGGCTAGAAAATCAAAACGAGTTGTTTTTAGGGTTTTTATCAAAAACACGTGGGTTTAAGGATTTAAAGCTTCAAACAAGAGTTCATATATGATCTTAAGAGTATTATGAACATTATTGTATAGAATATAAGCTTATGGAACAAGATCTTAGGCTTACTTGAGCTAAAATGGGTCAAAATGGGGTTTTCGGGTTCGTACGCCTAGTAACGACTTCAAGGCTTTGTTTTTCTTGATTCTTGGCTTCTATTCTGAGCTTAGGGACTTCTCTTGATCTTATATTGCTGCTATGGAAGGGTTAGAATTCCATTTGAGGGTATGAGATGAGATGTGTGGGATGAAATGAAAAGGGTGTATGTTTCGGCTATTTATAGGGCTTGGAAAGCCTTTGTGCCCAAGTTTCCTAGTTTGATTAGTGTCAAGGCTAGAGAGGATGACTAAGGGATGCTAGATGGTGAGTATGGAAGGCTAGAAACTAGACATGAAAGGTGTATGGTGGTGGAAGGGTCACGGCTAAACCACAAGGATGACAAGGAGGTTTTTGTTCACAAGTAGCTTACAAGGAGGTGATGGAGGTGCTTGTAAGCTACTTGGTTGGCTGCTTGTGATGTCATAGAGGTGCTAGGGTGCTTGCTTGAGGTGCTTGGTTGCTTAAAATGGGTAAAAATGCAAGAAAATGGGTGTCGGGTTCATTTCATTTCGGGTTAGGGTTTTAGGGTTTTAATTCGTGGATTAGGGTTAGGATTAAGGGTAGATTAAGGTTTAGGATTAGTGTTTAGGAGTGAGTGTTATGTAAGGCTTAGTTATTAAGGTTTAGGGCTTAGTTTTTTTAGGTTTAGGTTTGTTTAATGTTTTTATAGATGAGAAGTTAGGAAGAATTGAGGTGTTGAGGGAGGTGGGTGTAGTGATAGGGGAGAGATATATATCTGAGTATAGGGTACAGGGTTATAATACTGTGGGAGAGTTATATAATCTAGTGGGAGGTGTATAGTCAGTAGATTAGAGCGTATATTTATTCTAATAAAGCTTTCAGGGCGAAACTTCAGGGTAGATACCATAAGATAGAAAAGGAGTTTACAGACAGTTCCATACACACTTTAAGGGCAACTCGAACAATGTGGCAGGTAGTACTTGTACCTTGTGCTAAAGTGGTGTAAAGTTTAAACATGGTTTAGGAGCTTAAATGACCTAATTAGGTTTTTAGGCACGATTAGCTTGTACATTGTGTGTTTAAGACTTGTACATTGATTTGGAGGGAAAATATAATTCAAATATTGTGCATTGTACACTTGTACACATGCTTGAAGGTTTGCACATTCATTTTTATATGTATACATTACATATAATTAGGGTTTTGATGTAAACGTTAACGTTTAATGCTTGTTTTGATATAACGTTTTGAAAAGTACGTTAAATGGATAATGTACTTGGTAAAAATGATATTAGGATATAGACTTGACATATTAGGATGTTTACATGATATAAACATAGATATAGATGGCATTGATAGAGGTTGCGTGAGCTCGTTTACTTTAGAGATGCAAGTTACGTTGCATAATGAGATAAAGCAAAAAATTTCCCTGTAAGAAGGTGATATATTTATAATAGATGGATATTACAGTGCATCTAATTTAATAGATGGATAATTACATTGATGAAAATTGCGGGTTGTTATAGTCTCCCTCCCTTAAAGGAAATCTCGTCCCGAGATTTAGTCGAATGATAGAGTGTAAAAGTTTAGAGATTTATTCATATGAGGGTAATATTGACAATGATTTCATGAAGTAAGGGATTTGTTCGTACAAACGGATCACAGATTGTCATATACTTAAGCCTACTCATTTATAATTTGTCACTTACAAAAAGAGGCGTCCTAATTCATTTCAATAAGACGATTATAAATCATCCTACCTAAGCATAAAACATGATATCAAAATGGTGATGTGTAGAAGATGATATGATTTTTCAAAATCATAAGAAGCAATGGGAAGAGTAATGAGACATTAATTACACAGATGCCCATATTATCAATCTAGGATCTTTGTTGTTGCATAAGTGTTTCAAAGGTAGGAGGCGATTATTCAAAGTTGAATATAATAGAACTAATGGGATTGACAAACGATGTCAAGTTTTGATATCATCAGACATCAAGGCGTAACAAAATTACCACTTTATTATTTCATGGATAACTTTATCTTACATATCTTACATAATTAAAACTTTACAAGTGTTGACATTTATGCTACGTGTCTCGTGGTAGGATTCTAGATAAAAATAATAAATGTCAGGATAGTAGCTTGGTGTTTGGGGTTTTTAAACTTATGAAGTGGGTTTCAGAAGATCCTTCATATATAACTGGTGGCGAACTTAAATATCCTCGAGAGTTGTTTCTAGGGTAGAAATCCTAAAGTGAACAAAAGCAATCTTGTCTCTTAGTAAGTAGGCTCCCCTGTGGCCCTGTTGTTTGCTTTTGAGCATTGATTTGCATAATGCCCTTTCTCTCCACAGGCATTACAAGTTACGGATACTGGTTGTAGGTTGTTTCTAGTGGTTGGTCTTTTGTTTTTGCAGTTCCTGGTCAGATGACCTACCCTGTTGCAAGTCTGACACTTGACAGTGCAAGGTCCTATGTGATGCAGGGTGCACCTTTCACAAAAAGGTCAATTTCCAGTATACCCATTGGTGGCAGCATAAGTCCTGAAGGTTTCTTGCCTTCTATTCTGTTGATGGTGTTCATGGTTACGGTTGTTATTGTTGCGGTTATCTTGGTAGTTGTTGTTGTCGGTGGTGTTTCTTCTATCATCAAACTTTCGTTTATGATCATTGGCTTCTTGCGCATAATTGTGTTTTACTACCTGCTCCATTAACCTCTGGGTTATGGTAATGGCTTCCTCCAAAGTTTGAGGCTTCGAAGCAGTAACATTTCCTTCAATACTTCTGGGTAATCCCCCGATGAAGACTTCCATGAGTTTCTCAGAATTTGGCACCATGTTTGGGCATAAAACTGCCAATTCCTGGAATCTTCTAATATAAGTCTTGAGATCATTTCCTTTTACAACCAAGTTGTAAAATTCGTCTTCCATCTTCTTGACTTCAGTTCGAGGGAAATATTTATTGGTTAAGAGCCTTTTCAATTCGGTCCAGGTGATCCTGTTGGCTTGTTCTATCCCAATAGGTTTTATTGTTTATGCAAAAAAAAATATGCATTCCACCAAGACAAGGCATCATCGGTTAAAGTACCGGTAGCAAATGTTACTTTGTTTTCCTCGGCACAGTTGCTATGAGAAAACACTAATTCAGTCTGTTCAAACCAACGAATGAGTCCGACAGCTCCTTCCGTACCATTAAAGTAGAAAGGTTAACAGCTTATGAACTCTTTATAGTTTCCCCTTTTGCTACATGAGTTTCTCTTGGTTCGGTGTTCCTATTAGAATTGTTAGTATTTGCCATCGTAGCAGCTTGTGCTTCCAGAGCAGCAGCAACACTATCAACAACTAGTTGTCGGATGGCAGCCTGAGTCATAGATGGTGCTGCAGATGTTTGATGTTCTTTTGGGAGGTATCTATCAAGACAACACATGATAAGAATCCATAAAATGATATAGTCATATCACAAGTTAAGGTATAATGTAAAGACTTGTGATCATTCTTTGGTAATACATTGCAGGATACAACGGAAATTTTGGAATTTAAGACTTCCAGAGATAGATACGGAGATAATGAAGTGAGTGATCCAATAGGAGGCTTAGTGTTTAAAGGTTTGAGAAAATCGGATGGTAAAAGAATCATAGTAATCTTGGATAAAGATATGAGTCATCATACTACAGGATATAGGATAGACAATCTCGACATACAAAATTGGTATTATGAAACAACGAGGTATAACGGAATCATCATTTGTATAAATAACTTGTCTATATAATTTACATAACAAAATTTGACTAGTGTCATTATTTATACCATACATCTAGTGGTTGGATTCTAGAAAGCTGTAAATGACACAGATCTAATCTGGTGGTTCTCCCTTGTTGTTTTTGAGTTCTTGAATCTTGTTCAGAAGACCCTTGATGACAAACTTGGATATTCTCAATGATCATTTCCAGAGATGAATACTTTCACAAGCATCTGACTCATTAGGTTCCTCGGGGACTGGTTCACTTCCCAGTGGTCGCGGTATGATCCATAATGAGTTATCTAACTCTGCGAAGATAGATTTATCAAAGGGATAGTCTGGTGGTGGTGTAGTTGACCTAACTGGTGATGAAGATCCTACTGATGAAGATGGAGATATTGGAATGGGTGATTCAACAGAAGTCTCAATGTCTTTAGGTGGTGAAATCTCCTCGGGAGGAAATAAATCTCGAGAATCAAACATTGGCGATAGTGATAACACTGGAGATGGAGACATAACAGTTGGTGGAGCAATAGGAGCTTGAAGTGGAGGAATAGGTAATTCATTATCAGTAGCATCATATGCTTGCATGATTTCCATATACGGATCATCATGTAAAGGCGAGAAGACTAGTGTGGCTAAAAGATACTTAGTTAAATCATTTGAAGAGTCAGGAGACGTGTTGGCTAGGAAATAGTCTGGAACATTTGTAGAGGAAAAAAAAGCATCCACAATAAACGTAAACGATGGGAACGATAATAGGTGTTGATGAAGACCATAACTAGTGTAACAACCAAGTGTAAATAACATAAGTTATTTATAGTATAGTAGTTACGTATCTTTACATACAATTCGGGAAATGCAGTGGCACAAAGGACTTTCTTGGCTAGAAGAAGAAAAGTAGTTATAGTTAAGGTTTTAACCTTGTTCTCAATAACCATGGCGCTGATACCAATCTGTAACACCCCCAATTTTTACACATATAGCAGCGGAAGCTAATCTGGGATATTACTTCATAGTACAACAGTCATAATTATAGAAAACGAATCATAAAGAGACGTTTTTGGAAAATTAAGTTATCATTTATTTATTCATCAGAGTTTTTACAAAAGAGAGGTCCCAAAATCTAAAAACATAAAGTGAATGATAACAGTTTAGCCATCTTCAAGTCCGTGCCACTCCGTGTCATAGTTTGCTCAATTACTTAAGATAAACATGCTAAAAAGGTCAACACAATGGTTGAGTGAAATTCATAGGTTTATGATAAATAGTGTAAATACAAGTCATCATGGATAGTGGGTTACGTTGTTATACACCAAAAAATAGTGATAATTGCAATGAGTACAATTATTATAGAAAACAATATCAATAGTGTATTATTACGTCTAAGCTCATGGCACACAAACTGACTTATGTATATATCAATAATGATATATATAATTATAATGTCCCCCGGTGTAGGTAATTTCCATATACCTATGAGATTCAAATATAGTGCGTTTGGTTACCTATCCGGCTAACACAAACGGGATTCATCAATCCTGATAGATCTATCCACAATATTCGCGTTCACTCGCAAGTGATTAATGGTCCATGATAGTGGGGTCTTTTGGCATAAAGGGACTTAGGTCACAAGCAATAATATATCAAGATAGCATACATTTGGAAAACACTTGTATTCATAGTTTATAGCATGTATCCCCCTCGCGGGTTTATGAAAATATTAGAAGATTTAAAATGCGAGGCTATGAACTCACCATAATAGTATAGGGAAATCTGATTGATGGCAAAAGTATATGAAATGAAAGTAACGGCTTCGTCACACAACCTGGGTAATATGTCAAGTCTTAGTTTGATTAGATATGTTTTTTGATGTTTCCCCCCCCCCCCCCAAAATAAGGAAATATCACTTTGATTGGATTTATTATGGAAATATTGTATCACTGTTCGGGCCATCATAATTCAGAGGTCATGTAGTAAACGTTTGAGGAGCCAGGACACTTTAAATCGTAAATCCAACAAACTCGTCAAAACGTATACCCAAATGAAACCCCTTACATGAAGCTCCCTAGTAATGTGATACATTATAGTTTTAAGTTTCTTCAAAAGCTAGAATAATTTATATATATTTTTATAATTAATATAAAAATATAATATTTTATAAGTTTGCAAAATTGGCAATATATACCCTTGGTTTATAAACTTTTACAAGTTTAGTCCTTTATATAAAAAGTATATATATATTAAACCTTTAACTTTGAAACTTGGCAAAATAGGTCCTTATAGTTATAACTTTAAGAAAATGACATTTTCAGCCCCTTTAGTTATAAATTTCAAAAAGTTACGATATATACCCCTATGCATGGAAACTTTTGCAAAACAAGTCCAAAAAGCCATGCAAGGTTATTTTAAGATTCCAAATGATATTTGCAGGTTATAGCTTATTAGTATAAGCTAAAATAAGAAGTTTTAACGTAACAAAAGTTTAGAAAAAGGATCCGTTAGCTAGAAAATCAAAATGGGTCATTTTTAGGGTTTTTATCAAAAACACATGGGTTTGAGGATTCAAAGCTTCAAACAAGAGTTCATATATGATCTTAAGAGTATTATGAACATTATTGTATAGAATATAAGCTTATGGAACAAGATCTTAGGCTTACTTGAGCTAAAATGGGTCAAAATGGGGTTTTCGGGTTCGTACGCCTAGTAACGACTTCAAGGCTTCGTTTTTCTTGATTCTTGGCTTCTATTATGAGCTTAGGGACTCTCTTTATCATCTACTTGTCTCTATGAAGCTAGACTCCATTTGGGGTATATTAGATGAGGATGTGTTGTAGGATGAAATGAAAAGGGTGTATGTTTCGGCTATTTATAGGGCTTGGAAAGCCTTTATGCCCAAGTTTCCTAGTTTGATTAGTGTCAAGGCTAGAGAGGATGACTAAGGGATGCTAGATGGTGAGTATGGAAGGCTAGAAACTAGACATGAAAGGTGTATGGTGGTGGAAGGGTCACGGCTAAACCACAAGGATGACAAGGAGGTTTTTGTTCACAAGTAGCTTACAAGGAGGTGATGGAGGTGCTTGTAAGCTACTTGGTTGGCTGCTTGTGATGTCATAGAGGTGCTAGGGTGCTTGCTTGAGGTGCTTGGTTGCTTAAAATGGGTAAAAATGTAAGAAAATGGTGTCGGGTTGGTTTTTCTTTTGGGTTAAGATTTAGGGTTTTAAAATGTGGATTAGGGTTAGGATTAAGGGTAGATTAAGGTTTAGGATTAGTGTTAGGACTGAGATTAGGGCTTAGGATTAAGGTTTAGGGCTTAGTTTTAGGTTTAGGGTTTAGTTTTTAGTTGAAAGTGAAATTAGGGTTTAGGGTTTTGATGTAAACGTTAATGTTTAATGCTTGTTTTGATATAACGTTTTGAAAAGTACGTTAAATGGATAATGTACTTAGTAAAAATGATATTAGGATGTAGACTTGACATATTATGATGTTTATATGATATAAACATAGATATAGATGGCAATGATAGAGGTAGCGTGAGCTCGTTTACTTTAGAGATGCAAGTTACGTTGCATAATGAGATAAAGCAAAAAAATTCCCTGTAAAAAGGTTGTATATATAAAATAGATAAGACGGATATTACAGTGCATCTAATTTAATAGATGGATAATTACATTGATGAAAATTACGGGTTGTTATATCTTGCACTCTTTAACTCTGCCAGTGTTTGAGCCAAAGTAAGTTCAACATTAGTTATTGTAGCAGCAGTTGGACTGGCAATACTAACTTCAACATTAGCAGTAGTAACTACTTCACCAGCAGTAGTAATTAGATTAGCAGTACTAACTTCTTTTTCATCCATATCCTGTCCTGTAAACACTTCTTCATTATTAAGAACACACGTGTCAAACATCAGATCATCTAAATGGTACGTTAAATAGATAATGTAACTTGTAAAAATGATATAAAGATATAGACTTGACATATTAAATGTTTTACATGATTAAACATAAGATATAAACCACATTTGATAGTGTTGCGTGAGCTCGTTTACTATTAGTGATGGCATAATTTACGTTGCATAATGAGATAAAGTAAAAAAATTCCCTGTATAAAGGTGGTATATATAGTGCATCTAATTTAATTTAATATATGAATAATTACATTGATGAAAATTGCGAGTTGTTATATATATGAGAGAGAAAGATGAAGTGACAATGGGAGATGCAGGTCACTTAGGAGGTCCTTATTACATTTTGTCTAAGCCATCTTCGCTTCTCGAGCTCCTTCATGTCAAAGTCCTTTAGCAAAGACTTGGTAGACCCAATATAAATCTTTCTATTACAATCATTTAATCATGAAGGTTTATATCGGGTCTACCACAAGACTTGACCGTTAAATAAGGGACCATTTTCGTTAAACCCGACAGACCACAGAGACCATTTAATCATGCATTTAAAGGTCAAACTAATAGAAATATTGGTGAAGGGACCAAACCCGATACGGGTGAAACCACAGGGAGAGGATCCGGAAAAAAAGTATAGAGACTATTTCCGTTAAACCCGACAGACCACAGGGACCATTTATGCAATTAACTCTAACTTTTTAAAAATATATATATAAAAAATTTCCGACCTGTTGAACTCGAACCAGAGACCCAGGGATATACAGTCCCCCGCTCTACCAACTGAGCTAAGGTCGGTTTTGTTTTATATTTTATTACTTAGTATATAATAACTTATATTAAAACCCAGAAAAGAAAGAAGATAAATTGATTTGAATTGAATTTAATTCACCAAACAAACAATTCGAACTGAAATCGAAATTTAGGGTTTAGAAATAATAATAAAAAAAATGTCAGTGATGATAGTAACAAGTTTGGGGGAATTAGTCATCGATTTGCATACTGATCGTTGCCCTCTCACCTGCAAAAACTTTCTCAAACTCTGCAAGTAATTATTATTAACTCTTTCTTTCTGCTTTTTCAAATAAGCTCAAACTGCTTATTTCATTCTTCTTTTATTTTTAGTATAATTTAGGGCTTGTTTTACCATCTTATTATTATGATGCTAAAGGGGTGTTTGTTTTGGCTTATATGTGGGCTTATGAGCTTATTTGATTTCGGCTTGTATTTCATAAGCCCCAATTTTCTGGCTTATTTTGAGATTTAAAGGCTTATATAAGTTTATCATATCGTGATAAACTTATATAAGCCCACACAAGTCTCAAGCTAAGCCGGAGAATTGAAGCTTATGAAATATAAGCCAAATTCAAATAAGCTCATAAGCCCACATATAAGCTGAAACAAACACCCCTTAAGCTGGTTTCCATGTCTTACCTTATTTACGGCCCGTTTTTATTAATAATTTGTTTTTATTGTTGTTAACATAAGCCTATGTTTGGCAAAACTAGCACTATCTGTTTATTTGCGTATAGCGTTTCAAATACGAACATTTATGGGGTGTTTGTTTCGGATTATGAAACATAAGCCCATTTGAGCTTATATTTCATAAGCCCTAATTTTTCGGCTTATTTTGAGACTTGTGAGCTTATATAAGTTTATTATGATATGATACACTTGTATAAGCCCATAAGTCTCAAAATAAGCCAGAAAATTGGGGCTTATGAAATATAAGCTGAAATCAAATAAGCCCCAATTTTCTGGCTTATTTTGAGACTTATGGGCTTATATAAGTTTATTATGATATAATAAACTTATATAAGCCCCTAAGTCTCAAAATAAGCCAGAAAATTGTGGCTTATCAAATATAAGCCCAAATTGGCTTATGTTTCATAAGCCGAAACAAAAACCCCCTTAAACAAAATCCAAAAGCTAAATACTTGTTGCCCAACATTCTAAACATTCCTCGTCACTAAACACAGCCTAAGTATGAGCTTAAGGGCATGTTGCTATAATAGCAGTAGCTGTTAGTTGTTTTGTTTTTTTAAAGTGTTTGGTAAAGTAGCGGTAATTAATTTTTAATGTGTAAAACCAAGTAAAAGTAGCCGTAGAATTTCAATGTTTGGCGTTAGAATTCTAATGCTTTTTCTAACCGCTTGTTGCTAAACATCAATAACGCTAAATGCTAAACGATAACCGCTACTAAATGCTCCACGCCAAACATACCCTAAGTTGTTAAAACAAGAGATCTCAAACACTCCTTAATCCACTAATGGCTCTGCTTATAAATTATGCTCAATACCAATGCATTTTTAATATGTATCTTTAGATAATGTAGAGTTCAAGCTGTAACTAAACGTATTTGTGATGGTTGATGCAGGACTAAATACTATAATGGCTGTCTGTTTCACACAGTGCAGAAGGACTTCACTGCACAAACTGGTGATCCTACCGGAACCGGTACTGGCGGTGATTCTATCTACAAGTAAGATAATACATGATAGTGTCTTTACTTCCAATTTATTTTTATTTTGATACTTTATAAAGTGTGTGGGTGAAAGCTAACCTACATATAACTGATATACTAACTCATAAGACTATGCAAAATGTAACTTTCAAAGAGGTTTATTAGTATCCGTTAGTAAAAAAATGTTTTAGAACCAAAGGACATTGTTCTCTGTATACATATACGCGTGTGTATAAAATCAATGGAAGATGGCAGGCTTAACCTGGCTCTTTTCATAATTTTGCGTTTATCTGTATTAACGAGGCTATACTTAACATTGAATTTAAATTGCTGTTTAGGCTCAAATTAAGACTGAGTGCGAGTTTAATCACATTTCCGTAGGTTGGTGTAAACTTGTGTTATTAAGTCCCAATACTCAAAGCTTGGAGCGAGTTGAATACAGAACATTTATAAGACTAAAAGTTTATTGCACTTGTTGCTGAGTTTAGAAACTAGTAATTTATAATCGATGCTTCTGCTAATATTTGAGGAGCTTTCTTTTTCAGATTCTTGTATGGTGATCAAGCCCGGTTTTTTGGTGATGAAATTCATTTGGATTTAAAGCATACAAAGATGGGTACGGTTGCCATGGCTAATGCAGGAGAGAACCTCAATGCTTCTCAGTTTTACATCACGCTGCGTGATGATCTTGATTACCTTGATGGCAAGAAAACTGTATTTGGAGAGGTGGTTGAAGGGCTCGAAACCCTCGCCAGGATAAATGAAGCTTATGTAGACGATAAGAATAGACCTTACAAAAACATCAGGTTTGTTAATCGTTTATCATGTTTACATTATATATACTCATACTAGTATGCTTATACTAATCTGCAAACAAATCTTGCTACAGAATTAAGCACACTTATATTTTAGATGATCCCTTTGAGGACCCTCCACAACTAGCTGAGCATATTCCAGATGCCTCACCTGAAGGAAAGCCAAAAGACGAGGTAATGATCTAAAGCTTTTTTTGGGTCTTGTAGTAAGATGCTGTAGCCTGTAATCCCTTTTTAGATATGACATTATTATATGCGGACTAGCCCAAAGAGAATCACACTGTTTTATATAATTATATAAATAACAAAAGGAGTTCACATAGAGATAAGGTTCTCTAAGTTTTAAAAGTACAAACTGGAACGGCCAGCATATGTGTATCTTTGAGCTTGTTATGCATAGAGTTCCCGTTATAAGTTTTCTACATATCCATGTAGGTTGATGATGAGGTACGGCTTGAAGATGATTGGGTGCCGTTGGATGAGCAGTTAGATGCAAATGAACTTGAGGAGGTTATTCGTGCCAAAGAAGCACATTCCAGAGCAGTTGTGCTTGAAACTGTATGAACTCGTGACCTTGCTTTTTCTTTCTTGTATACTCGTTGCTGAAGATAATGAGCCTTTTTATTTGTAAATGGCACCTAATTTTGGTTACTTTTGTATTTTCAGATAGGGGACCTTCCTGAAGCTGAGGTAAAGCCTCCTGATAACGTGCTGTTCGTATGTAAACTAAATCCCGTAACTGAAGTAAGTCTTTAGGTTTATTTAGATGTATTATGTGATACTTTCCACGCCCATTGTTGGTATTTCTCATAATCTCCTCCTTTTGTTGATCATAGGATGATGATCTGAATACTATTTTCTCAAGATTTGGAACTGTCACGTCGTAAGTTATTCGATTTGGAACCTAACTTTATAAGTTTTTGTCTCCCATTTATAGTTATTCGGAAAGTAACTCTTATATTCTGTTTACCTTTGCAGAGCTGAAATTATCCGTGACTTCAAAACTGGAGACAGCCTGTGTTATGCCTTTATTGGTGAGTCTTAATGCTTTGAGCCTTCGATCTGTAAACTATATTATTACTATTTGAGTAGTGCGTCTATGTAATTTTTTATTGATATTCTAGTACATGTAGCAGACATGTCCACTTATGTTGCTGGTTTTAGCTTATAGAAGTAACGGATTGTAGTCAAGCTAACATGGAACCCTACTTATAAATACATCATAAAGATAGTATGTTTGACAATGAATAAATTTGGTACATGTACCTGAACTTCCTGGGTTTGTATAGCGATCTGTTTCTTTTGTGGAATTTGTAAGAATGTTTATATAGTTTTCAAATATACAGCATCCTCTAAGTTTGTGGAACTTTATAGATTACAACCATTAGAAATCATCATCTGGCAGAAACGTCTCCGTTTATTTTTTGTTGTTATATAGGAACCTTGTCTGTGATAATCTCATGAGGTGCCAGAAGCTATTTAAACTGTTATAATTAGGCCATTGGTAGCCAATAAGTTTATATTACATATTATATGATTGCATGTGTATACCGTCATATGTTATTAATTAATGTAACAATAAAACTACTTTACACTTTTACATCAGTTGATCTTTTATATATGCCATATTTTAATCTGATCTTGTATCATAGTTGATCTCTTCAAACAAATCCTTTTTACGTGTGATTGTGTGTGCGTGATCAATATTTTAATCTGATCTTTTTATTATATATTTCAGAGTTTGAAGACAAAGAAGCTTGCGAGCAAGCATACTTCAAGGTATACATAATTTGTGCATCTTTTTCTTTACTATTGCATGTATCTTCAAAGAAAATTTCAATGTGCACAAATTGGTGATCAGATCACGAGTGTCATTTTAACATTATTCCCTATATATTTCCATGACAGATGGATAATGCTCTAATCGATGATAGGAGGATACATGTGGATTTCAGTCAGAGTGTTTCAAAGTTGTGGAACCAGTTCAGGAGTAAAGGCAAACACGGTGGAACAGGTAAGTATAGGCACTTGAGTGATTCATAATACTTATTATATTGACGTGTTTTATAAAATTTGTTGTTTATCGTGTTGTAGCTGGTAAAGGTTGCTTCAAATGTGGTTCCCTTGATCATATTGCAAGGGACTGTACCGGGAGCCCTGATGCCAAACAAGCTCCAAAATACACCCTGAAGGATGATGGTTTTACAAGAAAAGGTGGCAATGATAGCTCAAGGTTAGTAGGTTTAGTAGACGTTGTAAGATGGGTGGGTCGCGTGGGTTCGGAAATTGGTCAAAACTGTCTGGGTTGAGGCATGTTATTTTTAGTACGGTCCAGGTTGACCAACAAACACGTTTTCCCATTTTATAAATGATTATCGTGTCAAGTATGATTATGAAATACATTGTTATAAATAACAACAATAATAAAATTTATGTATGCTTAAAACTTTAAGATTTCAACGTGTTTGTGATAAAACACAAATCGACCAATTCATAATTAAATGGGTTTAAATTGCTGATTGGTCCTCTGTCCATCTCTCTCATAGGTCAAGATTTTTGTAATGTTTACTAACAAGATGAATTTGATAGGTATGACATGGTATTTGATGATGAGACTGGTGCAAACCCACAAAGAAAGAAGCAGCCAAGACAGCACGAGTCGGATGATCGCTATGAGCAAAGAAAAGTGAGTCATCGAGCCATTGATGAAAGAAAGCAAAATGATTACAAACGTAAAGATGTGGGGGATGAAAGAAGAAAAGAGCATAATAGGCGAGACGATGATAGGTACCACAGATCTGGGGAGAGAAAAGATTACAAGAGAGATGAGCGGGATTATAGGTCAAGTAGGAATGATGATAGATATAGGAGTCGTGATGATGATAGGAGGCGAGATAGGAAAAGATATAGTGATGATGAGAATGATAGGAAAAAAGACGGTCGAAGAGATGAGTCGTACAACCGAAAAATACGTGATGATGATGTTGGCCATAATAAGAAGAGTAGGGGTGAAGATCGAGACGGTGTTAAGAGTAGGAGGTAATGGTTAATTTTGGTTTGATGTGTGGGAGTTTGCTCTCGGTGAATTTGTTTCATCAAATTTTTGACTGATGTAGGCGCATTATGTCACACCATGGAAGTACTAATGTATCATTTACGTTTACAGCAGTTAGCATTTCGTGTGTTATACTTGATAGTTTTTTCCATAGGAGAAGTACTGAGCATTTATCTTATATCGAGCCTCTTGTGCAGAAATTACATCTCTAGCCATGAGGCGTTTGAGTTGTATTTTGGGATCAACCCACACAACAATATTTGGCTTTGTCCACCTGTCCATTTTGGCCTCATACAGTAATGGGACATCAAGAATGATGATGTTACAGCCTTTGATCCACAGCTTAGACACTTCCGACAACATACCAAATGCTATGAGCTTGTAGAACGTTGAGCTTTGGACTATCATGGAGCCCCGGATGGACGCAGGATAACATCGTCTCCTAAAAATTCAGGATCTTCTCCGGTTACCCGTTCTCGGGTTCTTCTTGCTTGGGTAGACTCGATATTTTTCCATTTGTATTTGTCTTTCAAAACAAGCCAAGCACTTTTATGACCAAATTCATTCCCGGTTTGTTCTTTATATAAAATTTGTACCCAGCTCAACAAATTTCTTCATTCTCGCCGCTAAGAGCCTTGGTTTTGTCGTAAATCGAGTTAAACTTTGTTACTTCTCGATTCATCGGCGTCCACTTATCCGTCAACATATTTTTGTTACGCTCCTTACAACCAATTTCCATAGCTCGCTCGTTGAATATGTCGAGAATTTTGTACCAAAACGTATCATTCTTTGGTCATTCCAGACTCTCGGATCTTCGGACATTTATATCAAACATTCCGTCAAAAGTTGGCTTGCGACTTTTTTCGTCATTGTTTATGCGTCGACCGGCCCTCGTCGGGTTCTTTAGATGTTGGGGAGTTTGGGATTCTTGAGGTTCTTGAGTGGAATGTTGGGGATATTGGGATTGTTGGAATTGTTGAGAACTTTGCGATTGTGATAGCCATAAAGTGAACTGCTCGGGAGTACAATTGACGAATGGGTTTTGGTTTGGGATTTGATTATAGTTGGCGAATGGGTTTGGGATCTGTAAGTTGGCGAACGATGGTATTGGATTGGTATTTGAGGTGATGGAGTTTGCGGACGAGGGAGTGTTTGGATTAGACGAAGACGAAGAATTGGGTAATTGCATATTCGGTATTTGATTTTGTAGGTTGTTGAAGAAGTTGTTCCAATGAGATTCATTGGACCTTGTTTAAAAGTTACAAAAATGGCCCCTATGGGAATTATAATAAACAAATAAAGCCCTTGTAGGTTATGTTTGTAAAAAAGTTTTATTTCCTGCCTCTTTGTTCATCCATCCAGATAAACCATTGTTTTATTCCTATTCCATCAAAGACAGAAAGAAAGAAAGTGTAATTAGAAATGGCGACAAGGATAGTAGAGGCATTAAAATCCTCCTCATTTTTAACCAGAAGAATCTCTTGTTCTAATTCCGTTTACTTTCAGCAACGAACCTGTCTTTCAGTCAGGCGTCGTTTTTCAAGTAATGGCGGAAAGATAAGTATGAGCCTCAAAGCCGGAATCGTAGGCCTTCCGAATGTCGGCAAATCCACTCTCTTCAACGCCGTTGTATCTATCTATCTATCTATCTTATCCAATTTATTATTACTCCCTACTAGTTATTGTTTGTTATTTAAACCAAAGTACAACTACTTTCTGTCTTTACATATGTCAAATTAACATGCTCACTATAATGTAAAATCAATCGTTGACTGTTACGTGTTCTAAATGAGTTGTATTACATCACATTTATCATTTCTGGTTACGGTTTTGGTTATATGCTCTGTTTATAGGTTGAAAATGGAAAAGCTCAGGCAGCTAACTTTCCTTTTTGTACAATTGAACCCAACGTTGGAATTGTTGCTGTTCCTGATCCACGTCTCCAAGTCCTCTCTAATCTCAGCAAATCTCAAAAGTCGGTTCCAGCGTCTATTGAATTCGTAGATATTGCTGGCCTTGTCAAGGGAGCTAGTCAAGGAGAGGTTTATATCCTTTTACTTTCTGTCCGTATTCTTAAATTTGTCATTTCTTTCGGCTGTTAACGCAATGCTTTAATTTGTCGCAGGGTTTGGGTAATAAGTTTCTGTCACACATACGTGAAGTCGACTCCATACTTCAGGTTTTAATATCTTTACCTCTCAGTGGAAAACATCTTGTTTGTGTTAAGCATGTGATTATATGTTTGTCCTAGGAAAGCAACTTTGTTTTATGATTATTGAATATTTAGTCTAGCTGTTTTAGTTTTGGAAGGATGTTATGTCAGTGTTCGTTCTCTAGATGGAAACGTGGAATACTTGTAATAATTTTGCAAATGATTAGACTCAAAGTCCTTATAGCAATAGGACGGTATCATCCTTAATTTTCTTATATAGATGTTCAGTTCTTTGCTGATGTATCATATATGTCTGCCTTCTCGTACTGGTTACTATTAGATATCGTGTACTTCTCTTTTCTATCTCAATGATTATCTGATGAGTCGATTCTGTGCGTCCATACTCTGCAATTGTTACAATCAGTGTTTCGAAACTTATGGTTACTCTTATATCAGGTTGTACGTTGTTTTGAGGATAATGACATTGTTCATGTGAATGGGCAAGTTGATCCCAAATCAGATATTGATGTCATCAACTTAGAGCTAGCCTTCTCAGATTTAGACCAGGTATGCTATCAAAAATCTTTTATTTACATTGTGCACCATATCATGACAAACATGATATAGTTACACCTTTTTATAGTTATAATAAGATGAGCTGATGGAACTGAACTGACTATCGTACAAGAAATGCAGATTGAGAAAAGAATAGAGAAACTCAAAAAGAGCAAAGCGAGTAATCCACAAGTCAAATCTAAGGTGAAAATTGTTTTATAACTGTCAACAGCTATTGATTATCATTCTTCCCGGTACATGGTTTGATATTTTGTGATAATTTTGATGAATTTTCAGGAGGAGGCAGAAAAGTCGGGCCTTGAGAAAATACTGCAAGCACTAATGGATGGAAAGCCAGCAAGATCAGTGGCTTTGACAGATTTTGAAAAGGAGTCTATACAGCATCTCTGTCTACTTACAATGAAGCCTGTGATTTATGTGGCAAATGTTGCGGAATCTGATTTGGCTACTCCTGAAAGTAATCCTCATGTCAAAAACGTCATGGAACTCGCTTCTCAGTTACAGTCTGGCATTGTAACTGTCTCTGCACAGGTATTTGATATAGCCAAAATAAAAAAATGTAATAAAAGTTCATTATAACTTTTGAAGTTTTTTGAGATGTAAACTTCATTATGATCCCGCCCCATTTTCTTTCATTTATAATGGAGTAGTTGATTTCATTAGATAGATCCAATTCCAGTCTTGAAAAGTGTTTTCTAGATGCAATTAAGTAGTTTTCTAATTGCAGGTGGAGTCAGAGCTAACCGAACTCCCAATAGAAGAAAGAGCAGAATTTTTGACGTCTCTTGGCGTAGATGAGAGTGGGCTTGGAAATCTTATTAGGGCAACATATAACCTTCTTGGCTTACGTACATACTTCACTTCTGGAGAAAAGGTGAGGAGAACTGAAACGTTTTTCTTAGCGAGTGATTTGTGTATATTTTACATATTAAAGTATATTTTTCGTTCTTTTTACAGGAAACTAAAGCATGGACCATACATGCAGGTTTGGGTTACTTTATGTATTCGAAGTTATGTTTTACTGAAATGTGTTTTACTATGACTATAAGGATTTACATTCACCATCAATGTAAATTTAGCCATGTTAATTACCTGTTTCATTGATATTGTGTTGTGTTATAGTAACATGCCACATAAAGTAACTAATGTCATTACCATTTGATGTGTCAGGAATGACTGCACCCCAAGCTGCCGGAGTTATCCATTCTGACTTTGAGAAAGGTTTCATTCGAGCAGAAACAGTGAGTTTGCTGGATAACAATCTGACTGCCTTCCAAAATTTGAGTGTTGTGTTTTCTTGTATCAATGGTAGTTACTGTAAGATAATTATGTCTTTCTTTATGATTATTACCAGGTGGCTTATAACGATTTTGTTGCTGCTGGTTCACTGTCAGCTGCGAGGGAGAAAGGACTTGTAAGTTGATTCCCTAATTTAGATTACTGTGTCATTGCTTCTAGCAGCTAAAATTGCATGTAAGGGATGTGGTTAGAAGCTTTTGCATTTGTTTGATGTATTTACCTATATGCTTAAATCATAATCAAGCTTAGACCACCAAAATTTCTTTAATCCACTCATTAAAGACCCTTTGCTAGAGACTTTGATACTTTGCTAGAGACTGAATACGAACTCTTTGTTACAAGGGACTGACTCACACTAGATCGTAAGTGTATGCCAGAAATTCCAATTACACAACTTTGCCCTTAGTTGAATTCTAGACTGTGAAACTAGATGTAGCAATTGTTACCAACTCTTTGTTCCGAACGGTTGAAGAAAAGCCGCCGCAAGTCTATATTTAATACATATAAACTCCTAAAATCACATTTATTCGAAGATTGATAGTATTATTGTAATAATATTGTTTTCTTAATTATACTTAACGAATTAGTAATATATATAATTTTTAATAACCAAGGTGTTTGCGTGTCAACCCAGCTCATTTCAACCCGTACTGAAAAATGACCCGTTTCAACCCAAAGCTGTTTGGCTAAAGGGGAACAGGTAAAATGAGCTGAAGAAAAGCCGTCCCAAATCTAATTTTAATGCATTTAAGTATTTAACCTCCTAATCCCATCTATTGGAAGATTTGTAGTATTATTATAATACATAGTTTAGGAATTGATAGCATGTATAAAATGTAAAAGAATGGCTAAAGTGTTTGCTGGTCAACCCAGCTCATTTTTAACCCGTACTGAAAACTGACCCGTTGCAACTTAAAGCTGTTTGACCGGTGTTTATGTAAACTTAATTAATTCATTTTCTTATATATAATTTTATGCAGTTGAGGTCCGAGGGAAAAGAGTATATTGTTCAAGAGGGCGATGTTATGTTGTTTCGGTTTAATGTTTGATGACTTTTAATCACACAGCCAAGATGTGAAGTGGCCGAACATACATTTTTCCTTGAGGTAAGCTTCTCATAGACGAGACAAGAAGTTATTATCACGTTTCATGGATTTAGTTCAGAATTCTACATCATACGGATATAAAATACATAATACGCTTATTCGTTTTTTTTAAGTATAAAAAGATAATTTGTTAAAGAATTAAGGTGGCATTCCTTTGTAGACAAGGAACATGTTGATTTAAAGTTTTGATATGAGTAGATTGAGGTTGTTGAGTAGTGGTTTGTTGCAATTATTCTAATTTTGATTGAGTGGGTATTGCTATTGCTTTTAATCCAACACATGGTGTCTTAGAAGCTATTTAATACTGATGTTATGCCAACATTTACCTGTGACAACCATCTAATTCGCTATTAAGAGCTTTTTGGCGTGAAAGAGTCAGACCTGCATTAACTCGCATATTCTCTTAAAAGTTTATAATAGTGATTTGGCTCTATATTTTGACGCGGTAGGGTCCAAGTGGGGTGGAGTGATGTTAATATTTGTAGACTTTTCGTGTCACTTACTGACAATATCCTGTACATCCCGGTCTAAGGGTCCTTGACTCTGGTCCATAACAAAATACTGTTTTTTCTTTTCTTTTCAGTTTTGATTGTTACCTGTCAAACATGGATTTGTTATCTTTGTTCCTTTTCCTTTTCATTATATATAGATCTTCAACGTGTATTGTCATTATTACGTTACCTGAACGCGTGAAATGCACTTCATTATTGCTGTAACTGTTGGATGAGATAAAACAAACATATTGAGTTGGATTGAACGATATATAGTTGCTTTTGGTAAGCGAAGCCACGAAAGAATAAGGGTATTGTTTGTTTGTGATGGTATTATTGCTATAGGACAATGGTTTTAGAAGGTCAAATATATGTGGCAGCCCGTGTTTCCCGGGTATCGACACATGCAATTGAATGAATGCAGGTATATTATTGCTATTACTATAGCAACTAAATAATTGCACCTTTTCTAATTTTCTTCTTACATGTTTGGCTACCAACCTAAAAAACCATCACACGGGTGTCCATATCGCTTGCAGCAAGCAGTGTGATCCGCTGAACTCGTTGAGTGAACATTTTTAGTAATCGCGGTATAGTGTCTTTTCTTTTAAACCATTTAGAATGCATTTTACCTTACAGATTGATTGATTTTTTTGGCACAATTAATGTACATATTATCAACTTTTGGTTTTGAGGTACCATGGGGGGTTTGGGAGAATGAGGTGAAAATGTTAGATCAGAAGATCTTAAGATCGCATTTACAACCGTCACATCAGTGCCCTATCACATTTCTCTCTTTACAATCAACTTTGGCCCACAAAACTTTCCTCCACGACTCGGTCATCCCAAAACCGAGTCCTCATTTTTGTTGCTTGAAGACGCGTCCTTAGGACGATCCATAGTAACTAAGACGCGTGCAAATACACATTATTACGGGTGGTCTTAAAAGGGAGGTGAATAGAAGAATATGAAAGCTACTAGACAATAGTTTTCCTAATAATTGAGGACCTTCATGTGACAATTCATTTGTATATATATGTTCTGATATGAAACGTAACTCTTCATATTGGATTTTTAATTTACAAAGTCATTGTATATCTTGTTATTAATTTATGGTTGGTACAAATGGACACGTAAAATTGTTAAAATAGGACAAATGAAACATAAAAATATTCTCATGTCTCACAAAGGCAATACATTGGAATTGTTTGTTTCCCACAGACCTAAACTTGTTATTTGGTGTATAGTGTATACCAATTTTTTTATACCTTAGATTGAAGTTCATGATTTGATTTAAGTACTTAATGCCCCTCTATTGAATATTGCGATATGTGAAAGAAAAAAAAATGTTCATATTGCAATTAATATATCAAACCTTAAACACTTAACTCATCATTGATATATTGCAATTAATACATCAAACCTTCAACACTTAACTCATCATTGATAAAATAGGTCATGAGTTAGAACCCAATGTTAAAGGGAGGTGATTTGTGCACCATGTTTTTTTTGCCATACACCATTAAATGACACCGGTAATGCACACAGTACAACACCGGTGATGCATGATTAGTGGTGTATGGCTAAAAAACATGGTGCACAAATCACCTCCCAATGTTAAAAGGTCACTAGAACATGTGTTCATTGTTTGAGGTTTGAATTTTCGGAAAAAGTCAATCCACACTTAAAAAGGTGTACGGGTTCAACGTTTTCCCGCCGATTTAAACCTATGGAGACTCATCTCAGTACGAGAGTTCAAATTCGTACGTTTCGAACGTTATTCTTCTCATTTTAAAAAGTGAAATTTTTATGTCTTGCTTAGTTATCATTCCTTCTTCTTCTTTCGAAATTATTTTTGAAGGTTACATGCAATGTTTTGAAACCCGGTTCGACCCGACCGGTTTAAACGGTTCCGGTTGAAAAAATGGGTCAAACCGGGTTTTATATTTTCGAAAGCCGGGTTTGAAGTGACCCGGTTCTCGAGACCCGGCCGAGTTTTGTTTATTTTTTCATGTTTTTTATAAATAAAGCAATTTAATTATATATATTTGCGACGTAATTTTATTTTTACATGTTATGTTTGTTAACAAATAGTTTTTGGGCTTAATATATGGAATATTCATAATTTATATATACTTTTTTTTCATAAGAAAAGTATATATATATTTTTTTAAAAGACCGGGTTTAAATAATAGTCAAATCGATAACTCGACCGGTTCGATTAAAACCTGATTTTCAAAATATTGGTTACATAGCCTTTAATAAAGCTTAAGATCTACTATAATTGGGTTAAATATTACTACTTGTACACTCAAATCTAAAGCCAATAATAGATGTTACTTATTGAAGGAAAATATATCATAATCGCATGTCACAATATAAACCTTTAACATTTTGCACTTTAAATGGTTTGTAAATTAAGACATGGACCACATTCATAGTTTAACATTAACAAACAAATTTTAATAAAAATCTCATTTGTAATCAAAGATTTAATAGTAATAGTTAACATAAGATAGAATGTAATTATCATAATACAAATGGGACCCTCATCTACTTAAAATATCCACATCACACCCACCTCCATCTTCATATTTTCACATTCCACCCTTCATTCCTACATGATGAGTATATATCAAGTCATATCACCATCTTAACCTAATTCTCTTCACCAAAACATTTTATAAAAATGAAGAACAGTCTCAATACAATGTTGCGAAAATGCAAGACCTTATCGAGGCAGCTAGTCCGGTCATCTTCGTACACGACTCTAAGGTCCAAATCAACCACGGAACGCGAAAATGGCTCATCACGGGGTGGAATTATGTGGAATAGTAGCGCGGTTGTGATATACGACAGCGGTGAAGAGCCTCAAGAGACGGTTTACGTTGGAAGTACGAGGAAACGATATGTGATTAGTTCAAAGTATTTAAGTCATCCTGTTGTCGAATCTTTAGTCCAAAAAACGACTACTTCGAGTGATGGTGGTGGTAATGCGGTCGTTTATGTTGTTAATTGTGAAGTTGTTTTGTTTGATCATCTTTTGTGGATGCTTGAAAATTCTGATGTGAATCATCTTAGTTTGGATTCGTTGGACGAGCTAACCGGCCTCTACTTATCGTGATTGATCGACGTAATTACGTACTAATAATATGAAGAACATGCTAGGGTTTAATTCAGTTATGTTTTTTTGAGATTTAGGTTTAATTGTGAAGATGATTAATTCCATGAAATATTCTTACGTTTTGATTCTTGTTTTTATGGATTATTGATGATACTCCTACTTTTTCTCCTTGTCTTTAGTATAGTTTGCTTTTAATCCTTTGATAGAAATTTGGTCGTTTTCGCTTTGCAGAACCGGCATCAAAATGCGATCGTAATATCTTTCTAATATGTATGTTGTTCTATATAATATTTGATACGAAAAACGAATTAAAATAGATGAAAATTGAAGATTTAGCACCATTTACAATCTCGCTTCGATGATCCTATACATATTTCTAAAGCATAATCGTGCGATCCTATGATTGTGATTTTGATATTTTTGTGTGTATATTTATGTTAACCATGGATGCATTGCCTCTATGCCTGATCATATTGGATCGTCGATCGGACTGGATCGAGAAACCGGACATGCTTTTCCCTAAATTCGGTCCTCGGTCCTGTCGGTCCAGTCTGGTTTGGTCTAACAAAAAAACCCGAGGATTATGTTTTGTTGGACCGGACCGGAGGACAAATTCGGTTTCGGTCCGATCCGATTTTCAAACAGCGACCACCCTTAATTGCCTCTATGGTATCACTTGTTAAGTGTACAATGGAAGAGCTCCTTATTGCTTATATGGTAGTAGGGGTGCTCATGGTCCGAAAACTGGACCGAAACCGACCTTGGCCAAAACATCGGACCAAAATGGTCCGGGTCGGTCCGGTCCGATTCGGTCTTCGGTCCGGTCCGATCCAACAAGGCATAGTTGCCTGGTTTTTTGTAAGACCGAACCAGACCGGACCTAAGACCTAAAATAAGGAAAAAGATGGACCGAGCATCGGAACGAAATATGTTCGGTCCGGTCCGGTCCGCAGTCCGTTTTGCTCACCCCTATAGGGCAGTACCCAAAAAGATGCACAGGGTCGGGGTTTCCGCCGATTTAAACTTTGGAAGTCGGTCCAGTCCGGTTCGGTCTTTACAAAAAAATCCGGGGATTATGTTTTGTTGGACCGGACTGGACCGGACCATTTTGGTCCAGTCCTCGGTCCGTCGTTTTGGATAAATTCTGTTTCGGTCCGGTTTTCAGACCGCGATCACCCTTAATTGCCTCTATGGTATCACTTGTTAAGTGTATAATAGAAGAGCTGCTCAGATGCGTCGAGTCTCTGACTCACTAACAACTAACTCGCCGATCTAAAAAAAAACACAATGGAAGAGCTGCTTATTGCCTATATGGCAGTAGGGGTGCTCATGGTCCGAAAACCGGACCGGACCAGATCGAAACCGACCTTGGCCAAAACATCGGACCTCAATAGTCCGGTCCGGTCCGGTCTAACAAGGAATAGTTGCCTGGTTTTTTGTAAGACCAAACCGGACCGGACCGAAGACCTAAAATAAGGAAAAAGATGGACTGAATGCCGGACCGAAATATGTTCGGTCCGATCCAGTCCGCAGTCCGTTTTGCTCACCTCTATAGGGACTGTGTCGGGGTTTCCCGATTTAAACTTTTGGAAAATATTATTTTATATATTTTACTTTATCAAAAGTTAAAACTTATAATATATGCCATACAACAGTTTCGGATAATTCCTAGCTATTTGCATTTGTAAGAATTTTGAGTGACATTATTCGTATCTATAGAGTGCCCGGATTATTTCGATGATGGCGTTTCAAGTATCAGAATGTACATTACGTCAACGGTATCCTCTTGTTGATGCATAATTTGGTCGGCCGGTCCTGACGACTCTCCTGGTGCCGTTCGTCGTCTTCCCGGGCCTTAAATAGTGCTGCCAACAAAGAAGAACCGGTTAGAAGGGGACCCGAGGCTGGAGCCCGGGATCCACCCTCAGACGGTCAAGTCAGAATAGTATAAGCATGTTATATAAATAGGTGGTAGAGAGTAACCTGTGTAGGTCTCTCTAGGTAGGATGATCCTACCCTTATATATATACCGTATAGATTAGGGTTACGTAGGATATGGGCCAAACTTTTATCTGGTTCGGCCCATTGGGTCTGACCAATTCCAGACTATACGCCAACATGTCACCTCAGTCTAGTAAGCGTGGCCGTAGCCGCGGTTACTAGACTAAAAGGACTACTCTTACCGTCGCGGAGACGTTCGTACTTTCCAACCATACGCCGCCATATCTATCTTCAACTTACGGCTGAATATGGCATTCGACTTACGGCCGACGGAAGACGTACTTCTGTGGCCGGGTAATGCGAATATGACATTCGACTTACGGCCGACGGAAGACGTACTTCCGTGGCCGGGTAATGTGAATATGACATTCGGCTTACGGAAGACGTACTTCCGTGGCCGGGTAATGCAAATAAGGAAAAAGATATTGATAAAATCTTTTTATCAATTTAAAAAATATTGGTAATATCTTGTTACCAATTAAAAAGATATGGATAAAATCTTTTTATCTAATATCTTGTTACCAATTTAAAAAGATATGTAAAATATCTTTATCAAATCAAGTTTTTACATATGACAGAATGCATAATAGCGTGAGCGAAAAACAAAAATAAGAAGGTGTACAAGTTACCGACTTTAGAAATCGATTTTTGCTTTTTATGAGAACACGAAACATAGTTTATTTGTGGTCCCACGGATGGCGCCAACTTGTTGATACATAATTTGGTCGGGCCGGTCCTGACGACTCTCCTGGTGCCTTTCATCGTCTTCCCGGGCCTTGAATAGTGCTGCCAACAAAGAAGAATCGGTTAGAAGGGGACCCGAGGCCGGAGCCCGGGATCCACCCTCCGACGGTCAAGTCAGAATAGTATAAGCATGTTATATAAAGAGGTGGTAGAGAATAACCTGTGTAGGTCTCTACAGGTAGGATGATCCTACCCTTATATATACTGTATGGATTAGGGTTACGTAGGATGTGGGCCACCCTTTTATCGGGTTCGGCCCATTGAGTCTGACCAATTCCAGACTATACGCCAACACCTCTCATGTTCAAAATGAACATGAGAGGGTAATGTTGAAGTTATTGTGAGAGAGAGAAAAAAAATGAGCCATGCTTATAAGATTTTTATTGTATTTTATTCAAGATATGTCACACAAAATAATGATAAACATTTTACAAAGGTAGTTATGAGTCAAAAGGGCCCAAGTGTTTTAATGTCCAATGCATAGAGTATAAAAATGTTTTGGTCTATGAAACAAACTGATAGACATTCAATTAAGATAGAAGAAGTCATTTACCATGAAAATAGGACAGACATTACAGCATCATGTTGTTGATAAAAGTGAAATAACATTAAATTTACCTTAAAAAAACATTAAGTATAGTAAACAAGCAGGATTACCCGCGCGTTGCTGCGGGACGTTAATTTTTCGCGCGTTGTTGCGGGCCATTGTTATTATTATTATTATTTTTTTAATTTTGTGCGGGTTTATTTTTTCGGTCTCATGTTTAATAGTTTGTTTTTTTTTATATGACCTTATGTGTTGGGCTTCATGTTTAAATGTTTTTTTCTTTAGTTATATGTTTTTTTTGTGCGGGTTTATTTTTTCGGTCTCATGTTTAATAGTGCGGGTTTATTTTTCAGTATCATGTTTAATAATTTGTTTTTTTTCCTTATATGAGTTTATGTCCCGCGCGTTGTTGCGTGGCGATAATTTTTTTTTTTGCGATTTTTTTTGTCTCATGTTTAATAGTTTGTTTTTTTTATATGGGCTTATGTGTTGGGCCTCATGTTTAAACCTTTGTTTTTTTTTGCTATATGGTACACCAAATCAACCAAGAACACACACACTACATACTCTGTCAGAACTCATATACTCTGTATATAACAACACCGACTACTATCATAAACTATGATACAGAACCCATACTATCTCACCACATCCTCGTACAGCAAGCTCAATAGCGTACACACCAAGCCATATGTAATCCTTGTCAACTATAACCAACATACAGATCACATAGAGACTACAACACTCACTAACAGATAACGAATGCTCCCAACTACACATCACCCTAAGAACATGAACAAAATAAACTACCAACCAGAACACCACCACAGATCGCGCACAATTAATAAGATAACAACTTTACATTAAACTCCTTCACCATACTCCTATGACTAAAATTCTCATACAATCGACTCCTCTCTAACTAGTCTACCATACTCCATCAGTGCCTCCGCCATACAAGCCCCATAGAAAATCAGACTATGAAAGTATACACCAGAGAATTCGAGTCAACATTATAAATAGTAGACATCAAAAAATGCTAAGAATGTGCACTTCGACTTATAACACTCAACCTCATGAAGCACGCAAATAAATCGCGATCCACTTCACTCAATCTATGTCTGACCCTTAAATCAGTTAAGATCAAACTATACTCATTAAAGCTGAAGAATTGAAGATTATAGAAATACAGAGACTTGACTCCTCCTGTAAGTAACACTATCACTCTACTAGAAAATAGAATGTAAACAATGACAAAGATTCTGCGACTCCTCAAAGAAGCTAGAATACAATTACAGCACCGTGACTCACGCTCCACACCATAGTCCTCTCTATCGTCCACAGTGAAATTATAGCTCTCGTACTCCGTGATGATATTGTGCACTACCTCCGCTACGATCGTTGCGAAGATAGTCGTGTCCCCGAGTCTCCAATAGTACATGTCTTCCTACTCATTACCTATACAATCACATGCCAACAGCATTACAGACAGCAACCAGACTGAAGACCACCCATCCATCATAAGTCTAACAGAACCGTCATAATCTGTCGTCTCATTACCAGAATCGTCAGACTAACAAGCACTAAACTGCCACTCTGTATACGTAACTCCAGTTTTAAATTAATCCAGCTCTTACTAATAAAGATACAAAGTGTACGCACATCATACTACGTCAGTCATACCAATGCTAGATACTAGAAGACACTGAAGAGTGTGAATGACTAGTGCACACTCGCAAAGAGACTTCAGAAGCAGAGGATGCTAGTGTCTGAGTAAGGGACAGAACAGAGATAGAAGAACAAGCTGTGACTAGAAGTTCTCTATGAAGACGGCTATGAACTAGGGCGGCTGTCAAAGTAGGACTCACTGCCGAGTAGAGTTATAGTGATCAGAGTGGTAGACATGCGAATTGGATGAGGAAGGACACTCGTCAAGTGATGTCTGTTATTATGTTCGACTGCTGAATTGACGGTTGAGAGTAGTGTGTATCACGCCGAAACCACTCTCGTCTAGAGTCGACGTGTAAAACCACTCTCCTCTCTCCACAGACATGTACGTCTAGACTCCACCGAAACTAGAAGGTAATGCGCAAGTGAAAACGTTAGCGCGCTACCCTAGGTGTATTTGAGTATCTTACTCGCCGTCGCTCAGCTCTCGTTAAGAGCAGCTATTGATTCTCTTTGAATCCAGACTTCAGGGGATCGCGGGACGAGCTGGGATGATGACGGTGAGACAGTAGATCGATAATCTACAAGTCTTAGAGAGTGTAGTACTCGATACCTGCTCTCATACATAATCATAGTATAGTGATAGAATCTGATCGTCTGTACACAGCGTAGACATTAGCTGGAACTGTGACTCTCCCGCAGTGTCTAGTCGCGCTCGTGAAACGCGGTGTCACGCCAGCTGACTTCAGAGTATAATTGATCTATGTAGTAACTAACACAGCTCTCACTCAATCCTGAGAACTATGATACACCTGATAGTGTCTCAATCTTAGTCAGAAAGGTGATGTGGGGCTAAGCGACATCACCGATACTGACTACTTGTGTCCATGTAATGCAGCGCTAGAGGATTGATCCTTGTAGCTTACATACTTTTCTTGAACTTAATCAGATCCCCTTGTAAGATGACGTCGCAGAGAGGTTGTATTCGATGATGCAAGTACTAGAGAAGTTGTAACTCTGATCATCTTGATATTTCTGTAATGTAGTTCTACATTTTGAAAGGAGACTGTAATGTAATAACTAGAAAGAACGATGGTAGTCATTTCAGTCCTGTGAGGTCAAAACGCACTATAGCCCTCATCATAAGAAATAAAAGAGATGTATGAGTAAATATTCAGAAATAATACCACTGATATATAACCGCTTCTCTCAGCAGATTCGAAGGACTCTCATGTCCCCTACGAGTTAGAACCAGTACTCTCTTTCAGTTAACCAGAGAGTACTACGACGAAAAATAAAATATCAGTATTTATAGGTCTTTATGGCATCTTAGGTCAGTCAAGCATATAGATGACATAAATCTGCGAGCGTTGTGTAGACCGTCGCGCATCATGTAGAGAAGCCTCTAGTCTCAGTGAGAAACGCGGAAGTAGTGAATCTGTTCTCACAAACGCTCTGTAGCTGTGAATTTAGAATTACCCAAACAGAGTCAAGAAGAATCAGATAGCCTCTTAAAGCGTCGCAGCTGCCCCCAGAGTCATGACAGGTAGATAATACACTGATGAGCAGAGAAGTAGTATGTAGCGAGTGCACAAAAAGACGATTTAGATATCAGGATGTCCCTATCTAGAGGCTCTCGGAATGAGTATAGTTGGCGTTAACCGAGATGTCTCAGTGCATCATTTTGATATTAGTACACTCATTGTTCTCTCTCTAAGTGCTCTAGTCTCTCGCTATAGTGAGATGTGTTCTGAAGTGACGCAATATCATGGGCACTTATACTATGATCTATCAATAGATGTACTGTGGTTACAGCTCACATGCGGTATAGAGAGATCTATCTGTCTGGCCAGGTAGTAGGCGCGTAAGGTAGCGTGATTATTCATAGATAGACACTGCCTCAACCATATGAATGTCATGTTATGCTGCCGCGCGCGCTGTGTAGTGTAGACGTCTGTGCTATTCCTCTTTCATTCTGAACAGAACATGGAGTCTAGTAGGAGAGTCGTATGATTTTCATGTGTGTTCGCTAATTTCGCCTCGTCAGGTGTAGACTTGTTCTATCACATATGGCGATGCTATGTCTCGGTTTCACTATGCGTCTATTTGGTTGGGATAATCAGAGATTCCTGAATGCTCATCCTTTTTGCGTATTCGGAGAAGTGATTGTCTATTTAGATAGGCTTTAGTAGACTCGAAGTCACTATATGTAGTATTGGTATGAACTAACTAGTCATATAAGCTCTGATCACACGTCCATGTCAGACGCAGCATTCAGACGCAGTCAAAATGCCGAGCTTTCTCAGAACCTTGAGTCCAGAGATCTGATCTCCAGATGTGCATAGAAGTATCCATTGGCTTTGATATCCTGAGGAAGAATAGCTCAACACCGCCTAACTAGTGTGTGATATGAATGGTGATTCACTCGCACGACGATAAGGAACCTTATATAGTGCTAAGTGTCAAGAGCTCTCAAGAATGCGTGTGTGTACATAAGATGCAGATTCTGTATGAAGGCTTCGCTCTCTAAAAAGTCTCTGAGACTCCAGTTCTGCTCACGTACTATTTGTCTTGAGTGACTATGTACTAAGCTTTGAGAGTGAGGGCGCAGTCAGCTATGATTTTAACCGTCTTCAACATACAGCACAATCGCCCGATCAAGATTATGTTTCTTGCACTCTCACACGTAGTTAGTTGTGATTTGTCTGTATATCTTGTGGATCGCCAATAGTCTGCATTCAGAGACTTTTGTAAGAGCAGATGGCGCATTCATCCCCTTTAGTGATGATTTTGACATGTCGACTGTAACTACATCTGTAAAAGATGTTGGAGAGATTGGAGATGTAAAAATCATAGATCTGCAATCACCCATCAACAGTCTTATCGGTAAGAAAGTGATGAAAGTCGGGAGGAGTTCAGGTTTGACTAAAGGGACAGTCTTGGCTTATGCTCTTGAATATAATGACGAAAAGGGGATATGTTTCTTTACTGATTTTCTTGTTGTTGGAGAGAACCAACAAACGTTTGATCTTGAAGGTGACAGTGGAAGCCTAATTGTGATGAAGGGTGAAAACGATGAGAAACCAAGACCCATCGGGATCATATGGGGTGGCACCGCAAATAGGGGCCGACTTAAGCTTAAAGTTGGCCAGCCTCCCGAGAACTGGACAAGTGGTGTTGATCTTGGACGTCTACTCAATCTTCTTGAACTGGATCTCATAACAACGAGCGATGCACTAAAAGGTTCGTGTTTTTTTCCAAACATAATTGATGTTTATCAGGTTTTCTTTGCATAAAAAAATTCCACCATTTGTCATATTTTAGTCATTGTGTTTCTTGTTTTGTATATACGAGTCATTAAAAGATGGTTTTGTGTCGGGTCATTCTGTAAGCAAAAAGCACAAAAAACCGGTTTTCAGACGTGAGAATTTGTATATTATAGTGTTATATTGTGGGGTTTGTATCCCATTAGATTTGTATCAGATATTGATCATATATAAAATGCTAAGATTACGGGTTACAAAATGACCCACACGGGACACAAAGCCATCTTTTAATGACTCGGTGTGCAAAAAAAGTATATTGACTGTAATGGGACAAATGAAAAAGTACGTTGGTGTGTCTTGAAACAAAAGCCAAGATTACATAGTGATGTATGTTATTCTGAACAGATGCAGTGCAAGAACAAATAGCAGCTTCGGCAACAGGGGTTGGTTCGACAGGTGGCGACT
>BQNB010065403.1:10088-26856 GCA_026074375.1 Tanacetum coccineum | reverse complement strand
ATCCACAACCTAGTGGTGAGGATAGCATGCAACTAACCAATTTGATGGTTTATGTACCAAATTACAAACACAGGTTCTTGATTTAGAAAAATCAAAGGATGCTCAAGCAAAGGAGATTGCTGCTTTGAAGAAGAGGGTCTAGAAGTTGGAAAGAAAGAAGACTCCAAAAACTACAGGTTTTAAGAGACTCAAAAAGGTTGGTATTACTAGAAGAGTTGAGTCCTCTGAAGATCAGGAGAGTTTGGGTGATCATGAAGATGCATCCAAACAGGGGAGGAGTATTGCAGATATTGATGCTGATGTTGAGGTAAATTTAGTTGATGAAACTCAAGAAAGACAGGATGATGAATTGATGTTTGATACTGGAGTTTTGGATACTGATGAGATGCATGTGGAAGCAAAAGTTGATGAGAAAGATGAACAGAGTACTAAGCTTGATGATAGTGTTGAAGATAGTGCTGCTCCTATAACTATTGAGGAAATCACTTTAGCTCAGAAACTTATATAGATCAAAGCAACTAAGCCTAAAATTGTTACTACTGCTGCTACAACAACAACAACTACAAGACCCAAAGCTAAAGGGGTAGTAGTACAGGAGCCAAGTGAGTTCAGAGTTCCACAAGAGGCACAACTGATAAATGCTTAATTGTATATATAAAATACCCGGGATTTTGCCAAATAAAAGCCAGAAAATGCCAAAAGAATAGAAAAAGGTGTGCTTTTGTGTCTATTGTGCAGGAAAGGTTAAAAAAGACAAAAAGAAGCAAAACCAGTCAAAAACCGACAAGAAGCGTAAAAGACAAGACAAAGAGTGAAGACGGAAAAACAATCAAAAGCCGGACCAGACTGATACAAGAAATGAAGACTCAAGATAAAAGCCAAGGACCAATGTTGACAAGTTTTCAAAGTTTAAAGGCTAATTTGAATGTTTTAAAAGGCGAGCTGTGCTTGAGAATCGATATAGTCGGAAAATTAGAGTTTAAATGAGATTAATGATTTGGGAGTTTAGAAAGCTAAATTAATCAATAATAAGCAAAAACGATTGAGAAAAACCTAAAAATTATGAAATTAAACTGAAAAAAACGAGAGCAGGAAGTCCCGAAACAAGGGGTCAAAAAACCTAAATCTTAAAATTAAACCCTACAATGTAAATTTTTACTTTTAATCTACTCTAGGGGTCTAATAATGAAGAATGAAAAAGACTAGACTAAAAACGGAGTTAATTTGAGTTAAAAACGAGTCAAAACGAAAACCGGGCCCGAGACCCGAGCTTTAAAAATCAAAAGTTTACAACAATGACCCTACGAAAGTTTTTCTATTTTTCCTACGATAAAATATGACTAAAGAAAATTTACAAGCAGAAAAGAAATATTTTTTTTGATAATTTTTGTATTTTTTATGAATTTTTAAAACTTTTAAAGAAATTAAATTATAAAAAATACTAAACTAATTTTAAAAATTCTGAAAAAATTACTAAAAATTCTATACTCTAAAACTAACCTAAGAAAAAATAAGAAACGAAATGGCTTATGAATAAGCTATAATAAGCCAGAAAAGAACTTATGACTAAAAAGGCCAAAGAGCATAAAAACAATAAAGTTGTAGAGGCAACGATAAGCCCTTACCGGAGCCGAGTGGTTAAGAGTGTGTGCTTGTGAACGGGATGTGCGGGGTTCGAGTCCCACTCACACGTTTTTTTTATGCTACAGTAACTTTTTTTTTTAAACTCAAATTTTTTTACCCAAACTAATTAAGCTAATGAAGATAAACATTTTTCATAACTACAACTTTTTGTGAATGCTTATAAATAAGCTGGAAAAAGGGCTCAAAGTTTGGACAGAGGGCTTATGAGCTTAAAGGCTTAATATGGCTTTTGATTTTGACTTTTTAACACAACTTAAGCAATAGCAGAAACAATAAGCAAACAAAGGAACAAGCATACTTAATAAGCAACTAAAAACACGAAAATAGCAAAAAAGCACAAAATAAGCTGGAACAAGAATAAGCTATATCCTACTTTAATATGCAAAACAGACAAAGTGCCTACTTAAGGCTTAAAAATAAGCAATCAAAAGGGCTTCCTAAGGTCTAAAACTAAGGGATGGTATTAAAGAGCTTATTGGCTTTCTAGAAAAGCCAAAAGCTTGTGTAGACACTAACAAATAAGCTAGAAAAGTGGCTTGAAAGTGGTGGTTTAGCACCAGGGCAGTTTCAACAAAGGACCCCCCTTTTTTTCTTAAAAGTAAGCTTAAAAATAAGCTCTCCAATAAGCTCAAAAACAAAAATTTAGTTAAAACAGATGAAAAATGACTTAAGGTGAGTTTTCTTTAAAATTCAGATTAAAAACCAATTTAGTCATCTGAGATTTAGACTTGAAAGTAAGCATTTTTTTTTTACTTTTTAAAAAACACACTTACTCTGTTGACAGATATTACATAATTGCAAGATAGACCACAAGAACTAAACTACAAGCTTTTACACACTCAAATGACCCACTTTTAAACCTTACTTCAGATTTATAAAAGCTTAGTCAAATAAGCTTATGAAACCTTTTTTTTTTAACTCACGGATTTAAGACAACTATGACAAAATTTGAAAAACAAATTTTAGACTTGAAAACTTTTGAAAACAGATTCACATGAGCTTAAAAAGTTTAACCAAAGTTTCCTATTGACCATAACCCATTAAGACACAATTTTTGACCCATTTTCATGTTGTTCCAAACACCCCTTAAAATTTGTTAAAACATATTTAATACTTATAAAAACTAAACTAAGAGCAAGTTTCTAAAGACAGATATTACACAAGCAATATTAAGCATTAAAAAGTAAAAAGAGAAAGTAAATAAGCACTTTAATGAGTAAATAAGCAAAAGGCATAAATAAGCTCTCTAAGGCAGATGTTGATGAAAACTCAAAGATAAAAGCATGAATTCAATAGAAATCACAATAGTATAAATAAGTATTAAAAAACAAAAAAAAAATTTTAGAGCTAAAATAAGCACTAATAAGCTGTTGCTCCAGTAGAATGCAAGGGAATTTTAAAAAAAAGAATTTACCTCACTCCTTGCTCAAAACAGGAGTATTAATAAACCTAAATAAGCTCTAACCTACCCTTTGCTTATAAATAAGCTAAACTATAATAACCCAATGAAGCCATCCATGTCTGACCATTCATCCAAAAGCTTAAGACATAAGCACTCTTTTTTTTCTTTTGGCTTTTGGTTTTTCTTAATTCTTGTATCAATGTTTGAAACTGATTAATGATTGCTTTTATAAGAGTTTAAAAGTGAACTTAAAATAAACTTAAGTTAACTTGGAAACTTTGGAACACAAATTAAAACATAAGCTGAAATTTTCATTAATCTTAAAAAAATTACAAGTACAAGAAAGTAAACTAAGTTAAAAACTAAAACTGAGTTCTACACTACATGCTTTTGCCACAATGGCTTTACAAAGCTTATATAGAATAACGAGATAGGGCTCTTCTCTTTGCCTTTGTCTTCTTCTGAATGTGTTGCTTAGGGGTTTTGTTGATTAATATGAGCTTGTGTGTTTGTTGAGAGTGTAGAAACTTAAGCCGTAATTTTTTTTCTAAGCCCTTGATCATGAGTGTTGCCCAATCCGAATGATTTCAACCTTTGATTCGAACTTTGAGGGAATTAGGATTGCCAACTTGGCAAATCCATGTGGGGGGTGGGGTTTAGGATTGTGACGGGTTTGGATGGACATGGGGAGTCAACGAGGTCTGATATTGACAGGTTTGGGGTTTATTGATTTGGCGGGAAAACCTCTCAAGAAGATATACAGTATCTTCTTGTTTTAAAAAGTGTATAAGTGTGAGAGTTTTGAAGTTGTCCATGAATGGCCCCTCAAAGATTATAAGGTTATTTCAAGTTTCGTCCTTGTGTGTTTTATAAGTTTGGAAATTTGCAACAACAGTCCCTCAAGTGTTATATATCATTTGCAACAGTGATCCTTTGGTGATACAAGTTTAATGGATTGGCAGATTTGACCCATGTGGTATATCTTTGGTGATTTGGCAGTTTTGGTCCTCGGACTTCATTTAGGGCTTATAAAAAGGGTAAATGGGCTTGGATTTGGGCCTATTTTTTTTTTATTTTTTTTTTTTTTTTTTTCCCCCCCCTTTTTTTTTTCTTATTTTTTTTTTTTTTTTTTTTTTTTTCTGACATGGGCTTCAAAGTCTTCATAGATTATACAAATGGGCTTATCTGGCCCATTTGATATTCTTTAATTCCGTCCTTGGTCTTTGACTGTTGACTTTTTGCTGTTGACCTTTTGTTTGACTTTGGTTGACTTGGGCTTTGATTTGACTTTGTCCTTACCACGTTTTTCCATTCCGTGCTCGATTTTATCATTTTCGCTTCGTTTTTCGTCCTTTTCTTAGATATCCGTTCCTGCACAACACAATTAGCAAAACAAGCATATTTTTGGCATTTTAAGTCCATTTTTGGTTATTTTAGCTTGTTTTTAAAGGTAAAAGGTATGTGTAATTAAACTCTACCAAATTTCCCCCATATAAGGTATTGCGTGTCCATCCGCAATGCTATGAAAGTAAGCATTTAGAAAACTAAGCAAATCTCAATCACCCTCGACTTTAACTTGAAAAAGTAACTATAGTGTTCATCAAGGGAGTTAAAGACTCATAAGTTTTGAAAATCCCCGTCTTTACCATTTTTATATATACACTTATTCCTACACATCTTTTTGTATTTTTCATTTTTCTCATTTTTTTTTGTAGTTTTCATATTGTTTGACTTTCGTTATTTTATAACTTTTAGGGATCATTGGAAACGGATGCATTTTCGATCCGAGAATGGCAAAAAGGATAAAATTCATCGTTCCCGACTTTCACTTATTCCAAACCAAGCTTAAGACGAAATCACGTTAATATGAGTAAGATGCTAACACTACTCATATTTGCAACTTGTAAACTTTTCACTCCCGACAATTATTATATCTTAGGTGTATGTGCTATTTTGAATTTCAACCATGGATCAACGTTTTGCAACATTCTATGTTTCACGTTCCACCCGAGAATAATGAGTTTGAAGGCGAGATCATCCCATGTAGCGACTTTCGTCTCGGCACATCCCAACCTTGCGGTTAAGTGACCAGGCTTTTGACACCCCACAGAGACTAGTATCGGGACTCACGGACCTTAGGTTTCATAAACTCTTAGGTTTTCCGTATGCACATAGCTTATAAAATAGAATAGCCAAAGTTCAAAAGCATATTTGATTTTAACAAAAAGAAGTCTTTTATTCACACTTAATATTAACCATTTATGCAATTTGTAACCCTCGACCTTTTAGAAGGCTGCAACATCGGTTGTGAGCCGGCAAGATGCAGCAAACTTTTATCAGTCTCGGATTATTATTCTTACTATGGGCTTTCTTTAGAAGGCTGTAACATCGGTTGTGAGCCGGCAAGATGCAGCAAACTTTTATCATCCACAGGTTATATTTATTTTATTTTTTGCATTTTTCTTCAGTTTTTTTATAAATTTATATAGGGAAAACATCTTTTGAAAAATTCAAGTATAAATTTGAACTAAGGCTAAAGTTTTTGCTATATACTACATAAAAATTATTGATTTAAGTTTAATTTCCAAAAGTAGCACGTATATTAATCAGGTTAAGAGCTTATGGGAGAAAAAGCCACAAATTACACACATGAGCTCTTTAAGATTTCCAAATAATCCTTGTTTAGCATCCCACTCACAATTAACACTGTCATTTTTTGTTCTTCGCGAAGATCCGCGAACGCTTAGTCTAAACGTTAAGGAACAAGCTAGAGCTCAACACGCTCGATCGGAAGTTAAAAATTTACTTTTTTCTTACCCAGCAGGAAAGTCAAAATTGGTGACAAAATACTTAGTTTATTTTTGAAAATTTTTTTTTTTTTTTGAAAATTTTGGTGGTAAAACGGGATGTACGTGAGAAACAACGGTTTTTGCAAGGCACAAATCAAAATCGAAGTCCCCCATCTAGAATGAAACATTGTCCTCAATGTTTTACGAAGGGTTTCTACGTAAATCCTAAGCGTTATGAATTATGCTTAAAGATAACGTTAGTCGATAAGATTAGGATATAGCGGATTCCCAAATAAAGCTGAGGATTGGTGAAGCTCTGTGATCGATAGGGCCAAATTCCGCGAGCACGAGAGGCTTTCAAAATCGGGGACATCCATGGATAGCACAAATACCAAAACATGAAAAGGTAGAGGCAAGTCTCCTCACAACAATTAAACCAACTTAATTCATTATAAGCTAGCATACTACTACGGATAAACTAGGATAAGCATGGGGTGCCTCCCACGAAGCGCTTGTTTAGGGTCACTAAGCTTGACCCAATTCCTTGAATTTAGTTGTCCTTAGGGAAGGTTTGGAGGTCCGGGATATCCATAGCTGGGACATCCCCTCCAAAATAGTGCTTCAGACAATGACCATTTACTTTGAAGTTTGGCCTGGAGTTTTGGGATAACTCAACGGTGCCATACGGAAAAACTTGAAACTTGGGTTTCAGGTTTTGTACGTATGGCACGTTGAGTTATCCCAAACTAGGCCAACACTTCAACTTCAATGGACCCATACATCATCCCCACAAAATTCTTCATACCTCACATTCCCACTTCCCCCCCCCCCAACCCCTTCCCCCCCCCCCCAACCCAAAACCCACCCCACCCCCCCCCAACCACCCCCCCCCCCCCCCCCCCCCCCCCCCCCCCCCCCCCCCCCCCCCCCCCCCCCCAATCAAGGCCAAACTCCCCACCCTCTCCCTTGGTCTTGACCAGCGGGACTTAAATTGGCGCGAGGAAAATTGTCAACTTTGAGTTTAAGAGAAGGATTGATCCACCGACGGTTAAAAAACGCGGTTTTTAATCTTTGCGTCATGAATCCTCTTAGTATTCTCTTTGTATAAATCAAAGCAATTTTCATTAGCTTGACTCTCGCAGTTCAATTAATTCATTGAGTTGAACTTTGCGTTGATCCCCCACCCGCGGGTTTTGAGACAAAGTTTGCATGTTAGGGCCAGTAAGCTTTGTTGCTCCAACTCAAATCGGAAGATGGACATGCCTTTCCTTATAAGCTTGTACGGACGTGCCACCCCAATGGGTGTTTTGTAGGCTGTACGGAAGGTCCCAGAGAGCGTTATCCAGTTTTTTGGGGGTCGACCAAAGAGGCACGATTTTTGCCCACTGTCCTTTCAATAATTCTTTTTAACCCACGATTTGATACTTCAACCTGCCCACTTGTCTGTGGGTGATACGCGGTGGAGAGACGATGAGTGACTCCATATTTAAGCATGACCTTTGCAAACTGGTCATTGCAAAAATGTGTTCCACGATCACTGATGATGGATCGAGGGGCACCGAATCTGGCAAAGAGAGATTTAAGAAATTTGCAAACTACTCGGGCGTCGTTGGTGGCGAGCGCCTTTTGCTTCAACTATTTTGACAGGTAATCGACAGGCCACATGTAGTATGTATTTGTTTCCTTTGATGATGGGAACGGTCCCATGAAGTCTATGCCCCAAACGTCAAAGATTTCACAAACTTAGATGGAATTTTGAGGCATTTCATCCCTTTGTGAAATTTTTCCTTGTCGTTGGCACGAGTTGCAATTTTTAACCAACTCGTGGGCATCTTTGTATATTGTAGGCCAAAAGAATCCGGCATCAAAGACCTTTTTGGCGGTGAGATTTGCACCGTTGATGGTACCACGGTGGGGTCCATTATGGCAAGCTTCTGAGAATGTCTTCGCACTCTTTTTTTATTAGGTATCCCCTTCGTTTCTCGCCTTTCTGGGTCGAGAGTTCTTTTGCCGTGCACACACCGCCGGATTCATTTTGATTCGCATAGATTTTGAAACAAGAAGGGGGCATCCAGAAGTAGTGTATGACATCTTTGAAAACTTGTTTTTCTGTTGGGATGACATTCCCTTGACAATGAAGTTCCCCGCATGGTAGTTTGCGAAATCTGCAAACCATGGGGTCCCCCATCTTTATACTGTCAACACGCAAAGAGCAAATGATCCGAGAGTTGTCGAGAGGAAATGTTTTCGTGATTTCTTGTCTCGAGGTATCTTGATGAGGGTTCTCAAGGTCTGGAAAGATGATCGGGCGGCCAGATTCTCTGCTCCTTTTTTGTTCGGATGGATAAACCTGAAATTCTTTGGAGCAAAGGATCCACCGCATCAGTCTTGGCTTAGCATCCTTTTTAGCGAAGAGATACTTTATAGCAGAATGGTCGGTATACACTATGCTTTTGGACAAAACGAGATATGACCGAAATTTCTCAAAAGCGTACACTACAGCAAGTAATTCTTTTTCGGTCGTAGTGTAGTGTGCTGAGAATCAGTTCATGGTTTTGCTGGCATAGTGATTTGTTGGAATGCTTGTTTTTCTCAGCGCGCGCCCTAAGGACTGCCCCCAATTGCAAAATCACTTGCATCACACATTAGTTCGAAGGGCAAGTCCAGTCGGGAGCAATCAAAATTGGAGCCTCGGTCAATTTTCTTTTAAGTGTATTAAAGGATTCGATACACTCTTTTTGAGAAGAAATTTAGGAGTCTCTTTTTCACGAGGGAGTCTTTGGGTGGGCTATTTTTAAGAAGTCTTGTATGAAGTCGGTAAAAACCGGCGTGGTGCCAAGAAAACTTCGAATCACCTTTCACAGTAGTCGGGTGAGGGAGCTTGGCGATAACGTAAACTTTAGGTCGGTCGACCTCAATTCCCGACTTAGAGATTTTATGTCCAAGAACAATGCCTTCTTTTACCATGAAATGGCTTTTCTCCCAGTTTAAGGACCAACTTGGTGGTTCTTCACACCGTTTTAACTTTTTGTCCATATGGGATAGGGCATGTAGAGAAGGACTCTCTCGAAGACTGAAAAGTCATCATAAACACTTCTATCATTTTTTCGAATATGTCTGTGGAGATTGACATCATAACAATCGTTGTGGAAAGTGTCAGGTTGCATTGCATTAGCAAAATGGCATGCGTCCTGCGATAGGCAAATGTTCCGTATGGGCAAGTAAAGGTTATCTTTTCTTGGTCCTTCGGGTCTATGGGAATCTGGAAATAACCCGAAAAGCCATCGAGGAAACAATAGTATTGGTTTCCCGCGAGTCTTTTTTTTGATTTCGAGCATTTGGTCCATAAAGGGCAATGGAAAGTGGTCCTTTCGGGTAGCCTCATTCAACTTTCTATAGTCAATGCACACTCTCCACCCTGTGACCAATCGAGTCGGTATTAGATTATTTTCATCATTTTTGACGATGGTCATGCTACCCTTTTTCGGTACACAATGCACCGGGCTTACCCATGGACTGTCAGAGATCGGATAAATTAATCCGGCGTCAAGAAGTTTTTCAACCTCTTTCTTGATGACGTCATGGATTTTCGGATTTACCCGCCTTTGATGCTGAACCGTCGGTTCGTAGTCCTCTTCTATGAGAATTTTGTGGGTACAAAACTCTGGGTCAATACCCTTGATATTAGAAAGTTTCCAAGCGATGGGCTCGCTTGTGGGACTTTGAACTCGATTTAGAGCGGCCTTTTTTCTCATTCTTTAAATCTTTTGCAATTATGATGGGCAACTTGTCATTACCTTCCAAAAATGCATATTCTAAATGAGGTGGCAAGTCCTTGAGTTCAACCTCAGGGGGCTCATTAACTAAAGATTTTTCATTGTTTGCTTCACAAATTTTAAGATCTTTTTCTGATTGTCTGCAAATAATTTTCCCTTGGTTCGGAGGTATGGTGGTGAAGATCACTATTAAGAATTGCTTCGAGGAAAGAAGTCCCATCAGGTTCGTCATAAATATGTCTGGATCAACTTCCGGTGTGAAGTTGGATCATTCCTCTATAGCAGAAAAAGAGTCGCTTCTTCGAAAGGAGGAAAAGGAAAATCAACAGTCCACAAATGGAGTTAAAGTCGGAGATGAAGTAGAGACGATTGGATCATAGTAAGGAGTGGGATTGCCACTCGAGATCATGGTATGTGCTTAATTACACATACCTTTTACCTTTAAAAACGAGCTAAAATAACCAAAAACGAACTTAAAATGCCAAATATATGCTTGTTCTGCTAATTTTATTGTGCAGGAACGGATAACACAGAAAAGGACGAAAAACAAAGCCAAAACGACAAAACCGGACTCGGAATGGAAAAGACTGTCAAAGCCCAAGTCAAACCCCGAAGCTCAAAAGTCAAAAAGTCCAAAAATATAAGTTTGGGGTTGAATTGTAAAAACCCTAAACTTACATTTAATGAAGAAAAGAGAAAATGAATGGCAGGGGTGGGGTTGCTCAAACTGCTTTTCTGCAAAAGTTTACACCATAGGGCCTAAATTGGCATACCCTTACAACTTTCAATCATCAAGGACGGTGCGGTGCAATAATCTATATAACGTTTGGGGAGAGTGTTTTGCCAAGTCCCCAAAGTTATATAACCACAAGGACGACGGGTGCAAACACACTTAACACCATCAAGGACCAAACTTGCCACATCCCCAAACCCGTACCCTGTCATCCCCAACCTTCGTACAAACTCAATTTTCCCGCCCATTTCAACTCCCCACGTACTCGCAGGTTTCCAAGCTTCTTTTATCCTATAAACTCAACCAACCCCATGGACAATAACCTTCCCAGCTGTGAAATTGCCAACTTGGCAATCGCACAATCCCTAAGCCGCTTATTTTGACGACCAAGATGACCCAAGAAAGATTGAAGGCCAGGATTTGTTTGCTTTTCCCCCTCACACAACAAACACAACCCTTTTGTGTGTCTACAAACAAGCACAACAGCAAGAGACCAAGAAGCAAGACTCTAGTCGAATTTTTCCTATTTAAAGCTTTGTAAAGCCATTGTGGCTAACAAGTAGTTTTTAGTGTAGTTTTTAAAAATAGTTTAATTGTCTTTAAGCTACTTTCTTTTATGTACTTGTAATTCTCAGTTTTAATGAAAATTTAAGCTGTTTTTACTTCATAAGCTCTCAATAAGCTCATTTGAGCTTATTCTTGTTCATAAGCTCGAATTCAGTCAAAATTTGTTAAAAGCCAGTCATTAATTTATTTTGTTCATTTTATATGAAAGCATGATAACTTGAGTTCATTTGATGCACTTTGGAAGCTAAAAGGAGTAATAAGCTAAATTAGCTTATTGAGCTTTATAGCTCAGGTTTAGAGGCAAGGTGCCATTAGGTTTTGATTTTTAAGCCACTCACTCAGATAGAGTGGCTTGGTTCTGAGACTACAATAATCTCAGGTTTCTTATTCATTAAAATCATTTCAGCTTATGCATTTAGCTTATTACTTTAATTTTCTATGTGCTTTATTCTTTTCAAATTAGTTTAGTTAATTCAGAAATGCAAATGTTTAAGCTAGTGTTAGTTAAAATTCATTTGGTTTCATCTTTTTACTTTAAATCTGTCAAAGTAGAGTAAGTAGCTAGGAGAGAAAGTAGCTTAATCCTACTCATAAGCTGTAGGTTTAAAAGCTTAAATAGCTTTATCAGTTTAGTATAAGTAGAATTAGATAAAAGGTTTTAGGAGTTTAAGCTTGAAAATAGATTTTAAGTGCAAGTTAGATTTGACAGTTAGAATTAAGGAGTGTTTGGATTAGGCTGTGTTTGACTCTAAAAGTCAACATCATTCTGTCAAATTCTTTTACAAAGTTGAGTTTAGTCAAGTTAACAAATTGTAAACAAGTTTTAAGAGTTAGTGTGAAGAAGTCAAAAATTTAGAGCTTAATAAATTCCTTGCTAGCACCAGGACAGATTTAAAGTTCAATTTAGTTTTAGTGTTAAGTCTTTCAAAAAGAAATTTAGAGCTAAGCTTGGTTAATGTAAGTTCACATACATGTAGTGAGTTAGTTTAAGGGTTTTAAGGTGGAAAATTAGCCTGCACTTTAGGGATTTACCAACTTTATGAGCAACAACAGTACTAATTCAGTAGTACTGTTGTTGTTCACCATTTTCTAAGTCGTTTTTTTAGCTATTGTAAGTAGGAGTTAGACTTTAGTGTTTAGCATTTTTGTAGACTCCCACTAGCTTAATATAGACAAGCTCTTAAGTTTCATTTCTTAGTTTTATCCTAGCTTAAATGCTCTTTCAAAAGTAGTATAGCAGAATATAGATTTTAGCTTAATTCATTTTGAATTTTCATTTCTAGTTAAAATTTTGTAAAACCTTTTATCTAGGTTGATTCAAGATCAATAGCATAGCTTATTTCCAAATTTTCAGCTGTTAAGGTTTAGTATTAAGCTTTTTAGCTTAATAGAGAAAAGCTTATTTCAGTTTTAAGCTAAACTAGCATATTTTCAGTTCAATTTTCTTGTTATTTTTATTAAAGCTTAGTTAATTTTTGTTTAGATATCTCTTGCACACATCTTAATCTACAAGTAGCATTTTTTGTTTTTCATTTTCATCTAGTAATAAGCTTGGAATAAGCCAAAACCTTAAAAAGCTAGTTAAACCCCTACTTTCTGTGAACAGGAACTAAAGGCTTATTTTCTAGCTTATCTAGTTGTCAAAAGTAGAAAGTGCCTTTGTTAATGTTGTTTAGAATAAGCTCCTTTATAAGTTCAGGTTAGTTTTTAAACTGCTACATATGTGTCATATAGTTTTATGTTGAATAGGTATGCAGTTTTAATCTTTGAGAGGATATATATGCAATTCCCTCTCAAGAAGAAAACAAATGTTGGTGCAAACAGGATAATACTTCAACCTTGTTTTCAGTAGATATACTCCCGTTTGGTATTACTTCTAATAAAAATATGCTTTTCTTAAAGTATGTAGTTGTGGTCCAAAAGTAAAAAATAATGTATATAAATACCAAACAGGAGTATGTCCAATGGAAACGATTTCAACTGAACTTAAGACGATTGATAAGAGTTACCCATTAAAACCAACACGATAGTGCATCATGAAACCTGTTTGAATATCTTACATAATACTTGAAAAGAATGTCAACATCATACCTGTATATGGACGCTTTACCCATGAGAACTGTTGTGACAGTAAATTGTTCACGTAATTTGTCATTGTGGTTCTGCACCAATTTCTTTAATTAGGTTATGTTTTATCTCTAATGTATGCTGAATAAATATTAAACAAAGTTAAATGCTTAAATATGAAACGCATTGAGTGGGTTCAAATCGCGCTAGCAGATTGTTCCTGGATCTGAATATAAGACCTCCACATGTTAAGCTATTTCTTATAATCTACCTCTTTTAAAGGCATGTACAACCCGGTTTAAAATATCGGCCATTTAGCGCGTGCTAAGTTTTAATTTACTCGAAATTTGAGCTTATTAGCTTTTCAAAAAGTACTTGTTAGATATGTGCGGTGCAAGCACTACTTACATATGTTTGGGGTTTAACACTTGTTAGTGATCTTGGTGGGTTAATTTGTCCCCAAAAATTTTAGCGTATCAGCTTTTCAAAAAATTTAGTAAGCTCATAAGCCGGAAAAATAACATTTGGCAAACATTTATGAATGGCCTAACAATAAGAACATTATATAACTAAATACTTGATGTTCTTGTATAAGGGAAAGAAACATGCTAAAGAGAAGTAGATTGACTCCCGTCTTCTCAGTACCAAATGCTGGTCAGAACCGTATATAGATTAAATAATCCAATATTAGCAGATTTAACAACAACACGATTCATGTACCTTTCATTTTGCTTTTTTTTTTTCACCGGGTAATTAAGTATCAATTTTCGCCCTGATACTGATCTTTTCCCCTTCCACATCATCCACCCATTGAATAGCATCTTGTTGCATCCAATTTACTGCTGCTAGTTTCTCTAATTTCTGTTTGTTCTTCACTTTCAGTCAATTTGTGTACTGTTATAGAAGCCAACAATGAGTCTAAAGTCAGGTATGGTATATAGTTAGTACATATCACAAAGATGAGCCTCAATTATATCTAGTTAAACCGGTCTCATAAAGTGTAAAAGAAATATGTGTTGGCACAAACAGAAATTTCTAACTGATTAAAATTTTGACGAGACTAGGGGCGGAATCAAGATTTTAAGTTAAGGGGGGGGGGGGGGGGGCTGACATAATATTTTAGAATGATAACCATATAATTCAAACCAATATATCAAATCATGAAAATCTGAAAAAAATAAAAGAAGAGCCAAATGCCTGATAAATTAAAGAAACACGTGTTTTACGGTAATACAAAAATCTTAATCAATCTCACCAGTGTTGTAAATATCAGCCTTGGCGGCCGATATATCACTGATATATCGCTTATCGGGGGTCAACCGATACGTTTTTTCACTAATCGGAAAAAAAATCAGTTTTGGTCAATATCGGTCAAAATCGGTTCTTGGCGGTCAAAATCGGTGCTTGGCGGTCAAAATCGGCCAAATCGGCCGATTTTTGGTGGTTAGATTTTCTGCTTATTGTGGTGTTTTCCGGTGGAGGAGCTGTAAAAGAGGAAGGAGAAGATGAAATGTGAAAAAAGAGTCAACAGATTAACCCATTTTTGTGGTTTGAATATCTGGTTACCTTGTGTTTTCTGATGGAGCTACAAGGGAGAGAAGATGATGACCGGAGAATATATGTTTTGAGTTTGACCTAACCCTAATATCTAATAACTTAAAGTTTTTAAATGTTTCTTAGCCCAATAACTAGTTTATACAAATGGCCCAACTAATAACTTGATGGGCTTTAATTAAAACTTAACTCATATCAGACATAATATGAATTTGTGTAATATATTTATGAGATATATAACTAAAAACAAAAGGAAAATAAATAAATTTAATAAAAGAGTTTTGATACACGGGCCTAATAAAAACACCTAATAATAAGCCTAATGATATGAACGTGCCACCTGTCCTCATTTTAATGGTTCAACAATTATAGAGTGTTAATTCCAAATTTGGCCACTATAAATATTTTCTTAATTTTTTAGCATGTGATTTTATTAATATTTAAACTTTTGTGTCTATTTGTCTATGATTATCTCTATCATTCTTTCTTCTACTTTTTTCTACATCACTCTGAGCAATAAAGTATGTTCCAGTAAAATATGTTTCAAATACAAATTCCTGCAACTAACGTTTTGAGTATATGAACATTTTAAAAAGCATGCAGTAAAAACAATAACAATACCCCATCACTATTTGACTCAAAGTTTTTTTTTCTTTTTATATATCATCATATATATATACCAGTGGTATTACCACTGTCAAGTTTAATATTAAAATACATATATTTGTATTTTGTAGAACCTCAACCAACACCTTCATTATTACAATCAAAAAAATAATGTATAGAAGCTTGACTTCCATGTACTCCGCATGGCTAAAAAAAGATTGTATTTTATACAAAGTGTTAGAAAAACAGGTTTGTAAGATGTGATATAAGAAAACGAGATAAGTAAAATAAATAAATAAAATCATAATGTGTTTTTATTATTGAGGGGTACATTAGGAACAATGAATTTTTTTGGCTACAAACTTGGAATGATAACAAATGAACGAATCATATTTTTAGGCCAATTATTAGTCCTATTTAGTTAGGTCTAAGTATCATTTCTCTTAATAAAAATATGTAAATTATGCAAAATATATATAACTAAAAATATAAAAAGACTAATAAATTTAATAAAAATATGTAAATTATTTAAAAAAAACAAAATTCCTTTATGATTAATGGTCTTCGCCGAGAAACCGATATATCGCCGCCAAGACCGATATATCGCTTAAAGGTGGTCGACCGCCGAGGTACCGCCGAGCGATATTTACAACATTGGCGGCTAGCGACTTAGCGGTTAGCATTCGGCCCAAATATTGTCTCATGAACTAACCTGCAAAGTTAAAGTCGTGTAATCACTTTCCAAAGAAGATTATTCGACCGTATGCATGGGTTACACGAATATCTCATTGGGATAAAACCAAGTGTTTGTTCTTGTTTTAGGCACAAATCAAGAACCATTCGCTTCTAAGTGTTGTTTATGTTTTCTGTGTTGTTTTTCCATGAAGTTGTGATCCTTTATTTATAGGGGATATACAAAACTAGTCAAATGAAATAATTACAGATTATATTATTAGTCAATATAATAAATGTCATTTATTATATTGACTAATATATTAGTCAATATAATAAATGACATTAATTATATTGACTAATATATATATCTCTTCCATAATTATCCTTTATAATTATAAGAATTAGTGGTTACATGCTCAATATAATCGTGGTCATTAAATGGATTATAACTTACCATTTGAATTGGTCAAACCTGTTACAAGTTATTGAATGGTTAATATTGGTAGGGCTGAGCATTATAATTTTTAAAATATTAGGCTTTTGAACTATATTGTAGTGAACTTATTAGGCTAGTTGGGAGAGGCTTAGCACACACTAATCCCCCTATCTCCTCCGCCCCTGGATGAGACTATAACGAAACTCAAACCATATTAGGTAGAGTCACTCCAGGTCGGGTTGGTTCCAAACCATGAAAACTCATCCAAACTAATTATTGTTGGTGACTTATATAAGCTGCATTTTTTAATTTCTGATAATTCATTTTGAAGTTTCATAAAAAAGATTCACCTTGGCTAATTTTGTTCAATATATATATAAACGTAAATAAATGGGTGAAAAAGTAAACAAACGGATGAAAACGTAAAAAACGAGACGAAATAGTAAAAAAAAGACGAAAGCGTAAAAAAGCGGACGAAAAAGTACGAAATCTGACGAAAACGTAAGAAGACGTATAAAT